>CM056051.1:470882554-471135054 GCA_029574335.1 Rana kukunoris | reverse complement strand
TGGGTGGGGGGGGGTGGGGGGGTGGGGGGGGGGTTTGGTGGGTTTGGTGGTTTGGGTGGGGGGGGGGGTGGGGGGGTGGGTTGGTTGGGGTGGGGGGGGGTGGGGGGGGGGTGGGGGGGGTTGTGGTTTGTTTGGTGGGTTGTGTTGGTTTGGTTTGGTGGGTTGGGGGGGGGTGGGGGTGGGGGGTGGGGGTTGGGGGGGGGGGGGGGGGGTGGTGGGTGGGGGGGGGGGGGGGGGGGGGGGGGGGGGGGGGGGGGGGGGGGGGGGGGGGGGGGGGGGGGGGGGGGGGGGGGGGGGGGGGTGGGTGTTGGGGGGGGGGGTGGGGGGGGGTGTGTGGGTGGGGTGGGGGGTGGGGTGGGGGGGGGGGGGTGTGTGGGGGGGGGGGGGGTGGGGGGGTTGGTGTTGGGGGGGGGGGGGGGGGTTGGGGGGGTTGGGGGGTTTGGTGTTGGGGGGGGGGGGGGGGGTGGGGGTTGGGGTGGGGGGGTTGTGGGGGGGGGTGGTGGGTGGTGGGGTGTGTTGGGGGGGGTGGGGGTGGTGTTTGGGGGGTGGGGGGTGGGGTTGGTTGGGTTGTCAGGGGGTGGGTGGTGGGGGGGGGTTGTGGGGTGGTGTGGGGGTGGGGTGGGTGGGGTGGTGTGGGGGGGGGTGGGGGGGGTGTGCAAGTTTGTGGGGGGGTGCTCCTCTTGTGGTGGCGCCCACGGGGCAGTTCGCTGCCCCCGCGGTGCAAAACCGGTGCATAGGGGTACAGGGCCTGTTGAAGGGATAGACGCCGGTGAGCGTGGAAGAGATGCTCCCCTGGCTAGAGCGTTACCCCAATAGGTCGGAGGCTGAGCAGTTGCGCATAGGTTTTTTGTACGGTTTTCTTATCCCCTTCATTCCCTCAGATTCGCACCAACTGGCTGGCAATTTGCAATCGGCTGCGCTTTACCCGGATGCCCTGCGGGACAAGGTTAGTAAAGAGGTTAATTTGGGTCGCATTGAGGGTCCATTTTCATCCCCACCATTTCCTAACTTGAGGGTTTCTCCTTTGAGAGTGGTCCCCAAGAAGGAGAGCGGTAAGTTTCGGTTAATTCACCATTTATCTTATCCCAGGGGCTCATCGGTTAACGACGGCATCTCAAAGGATGAGGCGTCTGTTTCCTATGTCTCCTTCGATAAGGCTGTGTTGTTGGTCCGACGGGCCGGCAGAGGTGCCATGATGGCTAAAACTGACATTGAATCGGCTTTTAGGCTGCTGCCGGTGCACCCGGATTGCTACCACCTTCTGGGTTGCTGTGTGGATGGCCTCTTCTATTATAACACTTGTTTGCCTATGGGCTGCTCCATATCGAGCCACTATTTCGAAATGTTCAGTTCCTTTTTGGAATGGGTGGTACGATGTGCAACGGGTTGTAGATCCATCATTCATTATTTGGATGATTTTCTGATAGTAGCCCCGGCCGAATCTTCTCAGTGTCAATTTTTGCTGGATTTTTTCTGTGCTGTGATGAGCAGGTTCGGGGTTCCGCTTTGCGCAGAAAAAACGGAGGGCCCAATCACCAGGCTGTCCTTTCTGGGCATTGAAATCGATTCCCTTGAGATGGTCTTTCTGTTACCAGCAGATAAGCTCGGAAAGCTATTAGGCTTGATCGAGGGGTTTTGTGAAGTTCCAAAAGTTACTCTGCGGCAATCGCATCCGACTGACTTGTTCCCTAAAAGCGGACCTGTCAGTGTGGCGGTGTCTTTTGGGCACATACAACGGGCGCACGTGTTTCCTGTCGGTCGAAATAGGCAATCAGGAATTGTCTCTTTTCACTGATGCGGCTGGTTCGGGAGGGTACGGCGCGATTCTCGGGGCGTGCTGGAGCGCGGAATCATGGCCACTAGAGTGGCAGGTGCAGGGGTTATGTCGCAACCTGACTCTCCTTGAGCTTTTTCCCATCGTCGTGGCGGTTGAACTTTGGGGGGAGCAGCTCAGGGACAAGAAGGTATGCTTCTGGACCGACAATAGCAGTGTGGTGCATTGCATCAACGGTCTGTCTTCCTCTTCGCTGCCGGTTCTGGCCCTACTCCGTCATCTGGTGCTCAGATGCCTGGAGAATAATATCTGGTTCAGATCTCGTCATGTCCCAGGTGTTGATAACGTTATCGCTGACTTATTGTCTCGTTCTCGTTTCCAGGAGTTCCGGTCTCTTTGCCCGGGTGCGGATCAGGAAGGCCTGCCTTGCCCGAAGTCCCTATGGACCCTGGTGTCAGGACTTTGATGCCCCTCATTGCTGCTTCGGTGACTCCGGCTACCTGGTCCAATCATGGTAAGGCGTGGAATGCCTGGTTGGGGGTGGCGGGCGGCAGGGACGTGGCTTCCTGTGGGAATTTACGTTTTCAGGTTACGGTGGACTATTTGTTGAGTTTGGAGCTTTCTGGTTGTTCCGCCGCGGTGGCTCAACGCCGCATGGGGGGGGTTGGTTTTCACTTAAAGCTGCACGGGTGGCAGGACTGCACGAAGCATTTCGGTATCCTGCAGGCATTAAAGGGTTGGCGGAAAAGGCACGGGAAAAAGGACGCTAGGCGTCCGGTTTCCTTTGCCTTGCTGAACTCCCTTGTCGGGGCTACGGTTACGGTGTGTTCCTCTCCTTACGAAGGGCTTCTTTTTCTACTGCGTTTTGCCTGGCTTTTTCGGAGCGTTACGGATAAGCGAGCTAGTGGCGTCCGCGACTACGGGTCCTGGGGCCTTTTCAGGGATGACGTCCTACTGACTAACGGTGTGTTGCAGGTTCGGGTGAGAAGGTCTAAAACGGACCAGCTGGGAAAAGGTTCTTGGTTGCGCCTTGGGGCAGTGGGGGGCACACTTTGTCCAGTTGCAATGGTAACAGAGTTCCTAAAGGTGAGTCCTGGTGGGGAAAAGTTTTTGGTGCATGCTTCGGGGGCCCCCCTTACACGGTACCAGTTCAGTTCGGTTTTCAAACGCTGCCTTGTGGCTGCCGGGTTTTCAGCGAACGATTTTGGCACACATTCATTCAGAATTGGTGCTGCTACGGAAGCGGCTAGGGCCGGGCTAGCAATGGGTGACATTCAAAGAATTGGTCGGTGGAAGTCGGGGTGCTATGCAGGTTATGTTCGCCCGGAATTGCTGCTATAATGAGTTTTCCCCCTTTTTCAGGTCCTCGTGCGCCGGTGGTGCACATTCTGGGCCATTCATATATCCATCGGGCCGCGCAGAGGGCCATCTGTCGGCCGGGCGGCAGGTCCCTGGGATTTCCAGTGGAGGTTCATTGGAGAGGTATTGGGGGTCTCTCCTGGTCTCGGATATTGATGGAAGCCTTTCAGATTGGCGGAGTATCTCGGTCGCCGGTGGTGTTGGTAATCCATGCAGGGGGGAACGATATTCGCTCCCTGCGGGTTCCGGAGATCATTACCCTAATGAGAATGGATTTGGAGAGAATGGTGTTTCTTTTTTCGGAAATCATGTTGGTTTGGTCCGAAATTGTCCCTCGGGTCACCGGCAGGAGGATAGGGATGCGGCTGCAATTGAGAGAGCTCGCAGAACAATTAACGCCCGCATGTCCCGGTATGTCAGGGCCAGGTCAGGGGTAGTGGTGAGGCACAGGCAGCTGGAAGGGGACAATAGGCGGCTAATGGGTCAGGATGGGGTCCATCTTAATGATATCGGGCTCGATATCTTTTTGTCTGGCCTTCAGGATGGCATTGAACAGGCCCTTTACATTAGGGGTGGGGGTCGGAGCCCAGTTTGAGGGGCTGTGCTCCTCCTGTGGCGGTAATATTAATGAAGGAACGGGGGAAGGCTATTATGCCCGTCGGTTTAGGCCGGCGGCTGGCTGGTTGCTTCCCCCTTGTAATCTTACCATGAGATGGTACTAAAGGTTTACAGATGTTTTATGGTTAAAGAAAAAAATAAAGCTGTGGCCGACCCCTACGTCCATTCAAGGATAACATGTTGTCCGAGTCTTTATTTTATGGTTAAGGGTGAGACGAACACATGGGTACGGGTTAATGGGTTGTTCAGGTAGTCTGGTTGGCACCGGCCCAAATAGGGCTAGGTGCCACGGACTAGCTGAGGAGATGGGACGGTCAGGAAAGGGGTTAAATGAGTCTCTCCCCTCTTGAGTTCCCCCCTCCTTCCCCCTCCCTCTGGGAGGGTGGTGCTCTGACAGATAGAGCCAATTAAAGATGCCCAGGGGGGAGGTATTTGGGGTGGGCATGTGACCAAGGCTTCAAGGTGGGTTTCCCTCCCACCTTCTTCCTCTTACCCGCAGCAGCCTCCCAGCAAGTGAGCTCCCACCCTCCCGCCCTTTTTTTCCTGTATTATTACACGGTTTCAGGTGTTTATAAAAAAAAAAAAAAAAAAAAAAAAAGAGGATCGAATGTAATAAAGTTATAAAAAAAAAAAAAAAAAAAAAAAAATTGGTCAAGCGAGTTTTGTACTGAGGAGTTATGACGGTGGTTATTGCTGTATTTCATTACAATTTTAAGGTTTTGGTTTTACAGGCATTGTTTGTTCACGTTATGATGTGAGATATTTATTGTTAAGTCACAGCTGGCGGTAATATTAATGAAGGAACGGGGGAAGGCTATTATGCCCGTCGGTTTAGGCCGGCGGCTGGCTGGTTGCTTCCCCCTTGTAATCTTACCATGAGATGGTACTAAAGGTTTACAGATGTTTTATGGTTAAAGAAAAAAATAAAGCTGTGGCCGACCCCTACGTCCATTCAAGGATAACATGTTGTCCGAGTCTTTATTTTATGGTTAAGGGGTGAGACGAACACATGGGTACGGGTTAATGGGTTGTTCAGGTAGTCATATAGGTGCTGTTGGAACAGGCCGCTGAGTGGAGGAGGCAGGTCATCTGCTAAGGGGCCGTTCTCTTGCTTAGAATGACACTGCCTACCAACTCCCTCCTGTCCTTCCTATTCGTGCATCTCCGCGATTAGGCTCCGCCCTTCCGCGATTAGACTCCGCCCCTTCGCGATCAGGCCCCGCCCCCCTCCGCGAGCTGGTCTCCTCACATGGCTCCACTGATCTCTCCTGGCCTTATACTTGGATACCCTGGATTACCCCTGGAGTAACATGAGCTAGCATGGAAGGGGTAAGTTCTGATCATGCTGGGACTTGTAGTGTGCAGGCAGCATAGTGCTGGGCCTATGCTCCAGGGGCCCATTCCACCTCCCTGTCACATTATGTCAGGGGTGCTCAGCCGCTGGCCTGTAAGCCACATGTGGGTATGGCTGGTTGGCAGTCCCCCATGCCTTGGGGACAGCAGCAGCCGCCAGCCATGCTCACCCTAGAGGACAGCAGCAGCCGCCAGTCATGCCCACCCTAGAGGATAGCAGCAGCAGTCATCAGCCATGCCCACCCTAGAGGACAGCAGCAGCAGCCGCCAGTCATGCCCACCCTAGAGGATAGCAGCAGCAGTCGTCAGCCATGCCCACCCTAGAGGATAGCAGCAGCATTCATCAGCCATGCCCACCCTAGAGGGCAGCAGCAGCAGTCGTCAGCCATGCCCACCCTAGAGGGCAGCAGCAGCCACCTGCCATTTCCACCTTAGAGGATAGCAGCAGCAGTCGTCAGCCATGCCCACCCTAGAGGGCAGCAGCAGCAGTCGTCAGCCATGCCCACCCTAGAGGGCAGCAGCAGCAGTCGTGAGCCATGCCAAGCCTAGAGGGCAGCAGCAGCCGACTGCCATTTCCACCTTAGAGGATAGCAGCAGCAGCAGCCGCCAGCCATGCCCACCCTAGAGGGCAGCAGCAGCAGCCGCCAGCCCTGCACACCCTAGAGGGCAGCAGCAGCCGCCTGCCATGCCCACCTTAGAGGATAGCAGCACCAGTCGTCGGCCATGCCCACCCTAGAGGGCAGCAGTAGTCAGCCATGCCCACCCTAGAGGGAAGCAGCAGCAGCCGTCAGCCATGCCCACCCTAGAGGGCAGCAGCCGCCAGCCATGCACACCCTAGAGGATAGCAGCAGCAGTCGTCAGCCATGCCCACCCTAGAGGGCGGCAGCAGCAGCCGCCAGCCATACCTGCCCTGGAGGACAGCAGCCGCACCCATCCTGGAGGACAGCAGCAGCTTCCAGCCGCCAGCCATACCCGCCCTGAAGGACAGCAGCAGCAGCCGACATCCATACCCGCCCTGAAGAACAGCAGCAGCAGCAGCCGCCGCCAGCCATACCTGCCCTGGAGGACAGCAGCAGCTTCCGGCCGCCAGCCATACCTGCCCTGGAGGACAGCAGCAGCTTCCGGCCGCCAGCCATACCTGCCCTGGAGGACAGCAGCAGCTTCCGGCCGCCAGCCATACCTGCCCTGGAGGACAGCAGCAGCTTCCGGCCGCCAGCCATACCTGCCCTGGAGGACAGCAGCAGCTTCCGGCCGCCAGCCATACCTGCCCTGGAGGACAGCAGCAGCTTCCAGCCGCCAGCCATACCTGCCCTGGAGGACAGCAGCAGCTTCCAGCCGCCAGCCATACCTGCCCTGGAGGACAGCAGCAGCTTCCAGCCGCCAGCCATACCTGCCCTGGAGGACAGCAGCAGCTTCCAGCCGCCAGCCATACCTGCCCTGGAGGACAGCAGCAGCTTCCAGCCGCCAGCCATACCTGCCCTGGAGGACAGCAGCAGCTTCCAGCCGCCAGCCATACCTGCCCTGGAGGACAGCAGCAGCTTCCAGCCGCCAGCCATACCTGCCCTGGAGGACAGCAGCAGCTTCCAGCCGCCAGCCATACCTGCCCTGGAGGACAGCACCAGCTTCCAGTATCTTAGCAACATTTAAGTGTATCTCAGTTTGAGAATACGCTTAAAGATACGATGGGGTGGATTCGGACTTACGAAGGCGTAAGTCTTACTTAATCTGGCTAGCAGTGTATATCAGTGGTGGGTGCATGGGTGTTATCTTTTAGAAACACGTGATTGGAGCCAGAGGCTCCAATAGACTTCAAAATTAATATTCGCTATTCTCACACTGATTTTCCTCCCTACCAATCAGGAAGAAGGCCGTGAGACCCGTCACCCGATTAACTGAACAGACAGGCGATCCTATTGGATGCCTAGTAGGAGGAGGGAGGAGATGCACAGCTGAAGCCGGCGTAATGCAGAGGAGGAGGAGATGCCTTCATCTCACGTTGCAGCGCTTCCCACCCGGAACCTAGATGGGGTAGGTGCTGGATGACCGACTGCAAGGGGGGATGCCACGGGTTGACTTGGGGGGTGGTTGTTTGCTGCCCCCCCCAAGAAAAAACACCAGCCACTATATATATATATTTTTTTATTTATATTATATAATAAATATAGAGCTTGTTATGCATTTACCCAGTCCTGAAATTTACACAGCTCAGCCACACACACCATGATCCTTCCTGGCAGGAAGGTGACCTAATCTTTGTTTGCTGCAGTTAAGTATCGTTTGCAGGTCTTTTCTACACCACCGTCACCTCCCAGCCTGTAACTGGACAAAGGGTCCTTTCACGCGGGCGGTCCGCTCGGTGGACTCCACTTTGCTCAGCGGGAGATTTATCCGTTGATCCTTGCTGAGCAGGCGGATGAAAGGTCTGTCTCTGCTCACTGTGCAGAGACAGAACTGTCAGAGCCCTGCTCTCCTCTATGGGGAGATTGGATGAAAACAGGCTTGGGTCGCAGAGAGTGCTCTCCGATCCCACCCAAGTGTGTTACAACAGCAAATTAATATTTGTTCTTGTAACACTGATCCTCCACCCGGCCAATCAGGAAGCCGGTCTTGACACCAATCACCTGATTGGCTAAAAGGACAGGCAATACTATTGGATGCCTAGGAAAAGGAGGGGAGGGCCCAGAGGACGCCATGGAGGAAACAGAGTTGCTGCCTGTCACCTGCCACTGATAGGGTAAGTGCTGGACGGACTGGCAAATAGTGGGGGGGTGGGTGCGGACAGCACAGGATCACCTTTGCAGTACAGGCCCCCGCTAGACAACTGGGCCCACCAAACAAAGCCGCACCCCTGGGCAAACGTGGTCCCGGAGCTAGGATTGACAATGCGCACCCCTGACCAGGGGGCCACGAAGCGCAGACGGACGGACCCCGCATCAATGCCCGCTGATTCGTTTCCGAAGGAGACACTCAATACACCATAACCTGGCTGCTGCCACCCTTGGCCTGGGGTGGTAATAACACCCCCAGGAGATCAATGGTGGATACTCTCAGCACAGTCATAGCTAGAACAGAGGCTAAATTGCCCTTAATCATTCTGGTCTGAGCCAAATAACAGCTCAGACCCCCACTAAATTTAAAGCAGCGCCTGTTCTTCAGGAGCAGGGCGCTACACCTTAAAAGGAGAATAAATCCCCAAAAAAGTTAACTAACCCACAAGGGCTTTTTTTTAAACACTACTATTCCTTTATATTGGCTTTTAAAATTTACAAATGCAGACATTTCGAATTTGAAGGAAAGGTTAAGCACTGGGAAACACTTTTTGAAAGATAAAAAGTGCATTTTATACAGAACTCTATGGATCAGACCAAAATGAGAAGACATTGCTCCAAATCAGAGACAGTCCCTTGAAATCGGGGACAGTTGGGAGCTATGCAATAACCACTAGATTGTTTCATACTAAAAAGGGTTCATGGTGTAGAATGGAGAAGTCTTTCATTCTTGGAAATCTTTTTTTTAAGACCAGCAAATGCTAGAATACAGACTGACCTTTACAGCTCCACAGTCACACTGCTCTCCGGTCTCGATTAAGTTGTTTCCGCAGACTGGTGGGGATATAAATCTTCCTATGTTGGGTTTATTCATCAGACACTTGAATAACAGCTCCAGGAGAGAAGTCATAAACTGGTTCATACTGCATTGAGTAAACTTAGTAGGGAGCGGATATCTATAAAGGGTGAGAGTAAAGAAATGCAATTAACTCAGATACAAGGTAGCAGACCAGTGGCAGCCCATCCATAGGGGGCGCCCGGGCGCCGCCCCCCTCCCCCAGTCTGTAAAAAAAAAAAAATATTTAAACCTGTCCCTTTAAGAAAGAAAAAAATCCAAAAAAGGTCATTATGTGCACTGTGTCTGCGCGCTGGGCACAGTGCAGTAAGAGTAGCGCCACGTCTCTGCAATCACAGGATTGCAGGCGAGGCGCTACATTGGCAGCCAAAATATGCCTTTGTGGCGCTGCCCATCGCCTCACTTGCTTTCGGTGCGATGGACAGTAGAATTGTTATGGCCGGGCGGGTGCATACTTTCTGTGTGCACCCGCCCATCTCTGTGCTCGTTCCAACGTCACTGGAAAAACAGGAAGTGACGTCGGCACTCTCGAACTCAGTGCGTCCCGCCTGTGGAACAGGTAAGCTGAGCTATGTCTTCCCCTCCTAACTATGTTGTAATACAAACTGCAGCAGCATGACCAGAGCCCAGACAGTGGAATCCCAGGCATGCCTCTCCCTCACTGAGCACCACAGTCACTACTCTGTTATTTCAATGGTGTTAAATTTGTTAACCCAGTCATTGCTGGAGGCCCTAGCACACGTGGATTGACGGATGGCAGCAGGTCGCACAGATAATTGCATCCAGCCTTGATAAATTCCCGCAGACAGACCCAATCTGTCACAGTGACACGGTACCCTGCAATTAGCAATACATATTAGTTCCAGCCCAGTGCCCATCACTAAATGCCGCCCAGTAACTGCTGCGATAGGTGACTTTTCCTTAATCCTAATTACATTGCTAAGTTATAGCTCATAGAAAAGTGGTTTAAGGTTATGTACATGACAGTTTTATTCTGCAGTTACAATGCATTGTGTTTGCATTGCTCTAATTGAGAAAATAAACTCAAAAAATTTGAATGCGGATTGCTTAATGCAGATGGCATGGGGCTGTGTGTTGGCACTCTTATGCGAATAAATGCTAATAAATCCATATTTATTCTACCTGTTTACACTATTGTGTAACACACAGTTTTACGTGTCTGCACTGCATTATTGTAGCTGGTGTGGTGGTTATGGATTGAGGGTTCAGTGGCTGCACTGGTGACATATTCTTGTGCTTGTCCGTCACAGGTAGAAACTATGCCAGGGCTACACCTGCAATTTAAAGTACTTGTATACCCAACATCGGCAGCCGGCACACCACCCCACCGCTTATGCAACTTTGAAGTAGTTCCTATATTACTTTTGTCCCACTTTGATGTGACTTGAGGTCCATTGGTCGTCCCTCTGGTGAGCGCCGGCCATCTGAATAACAGCAGCTGATTGGCTTTGGAAGTGCCTATCAGAGCCAGTGGCTCTATTAGGCTTTCCGATTAGAGCCTGAGGGCTGTAATTAATCGGCTTCCAAATAGTTAACCAGGGGACGCACGGGTGGTGCGTTCCTTGGTTAACACTGACAGGTGTCTCAGCCAATCAGGTTCACCTGTTCCGGTAACCTGATTGGCTGAAGCGTCATCGAGAGCTTGAGAAGACATCGAGGGACGGTGGAAGGAGGATGGCTAACCACAGAAAGGTAAGTGCTGGGTGGGGGGGCAATCTGGCAGCATTTTACAGGGCACAGTGGCGACAATTGATGGGCACAGTGGCGACAATTGATGGGCACAGTGGCGACAATTGATGGGCACAGTGGCGACAATTGATGGGCACAGTGGCGACAATTGATGGGCACAGTGGCAACAATTGATGGCACAGTGGCTGTGTTTGATGGCACAGTGGCTGCGTTTGGCATGGCACAGTGGTGACAATTGATTAGCACAGTGGCGACAATTGAAGGCACAGTGGCAACAATTGATGGCAAAGTAGCTGCGTTAGATGGCATTGCACAGTGGTGACAATTGATGGGCATAGTAGCGATAAATGATGGCACAGTGGCTGCGTTTGATGGCATGGCACAGTGGCTGCATTTGATGGTATGGCACACTGGCATCAATTGATGGCACAGTGGCAACAATTAGTGGCATTGCACACTGGTGACAATTGATGGCATGACACAGTGGCAACATTTGATGGCACAGTGGCTGCATGTGATTGGCACAGTGGCTACCTTTCATGGGCACAGTGACTGCATTTGATGGGCACAGTGAGGCTGCAATTTTTTTTTTGCACCCCCCCCCCCCCCCCAAAAAAAAAAAATTGTGAGCACCAGCCGCCACTGTTTTCCAAGCTAAGTGGTCATTCACTTTGGAAAGTCATCCCTGTGAATAAGCAGCAACTTGTCTCTGCTGTGGAGAATTTAAATAAACTGGACTGAAGGCTTTTATATTGAGTGTGGCTTCCTTTTCTTGTTGAAACATTGAGTGTGGAATTTTTTTTTTTTTATAAATTCTTTATTTTGAAAGGAGGAACATACAGAAATACAGAGACATATCTGAATTACATTAGAGGGAGTGTTGCAATCCCCCAACAGGCATATATGCATGAAACATTATATAGTAAGAATAAGCTAACCGAGGGAGCTCACAGCGCTTTTCAAAAGAGCGGGAGCCATCTGTTCTCCGTTTGGCCAGTTTGCGGCTTCTGCCTTTTTTTGTTAAAGAGAAAAAGAGAGAAATTGAATGAGAGTCCGGTGACAAACCGGTTCTAACACTCTGACATAGCAACGAGAAGGGAGTTCTGAGTGGAGAACGAAAGCCAGAGGGAGAAAAGAGGAATAGGGAAGAAGGAGAGAAGAAAAGAAAGGGGGGGTAGGGGGTACTACCACCATCCAGTCGCAACCACCCCAGTCGGGGAGCATTTAGAGTCCACCCCTTTCAGGGGGATCGGGCCCTCAATTGCCCGTATTCCTCTGAGTAGATGAATTCGTGCCAGTGGAACCAGGTTTTGGAAAAAAAATTCATTCAGGCCTTTTTCCGTGGCTACCATGTCCTCCATTGGTTGGATATCCGCTACTCTTCTCAACCAACCGGCCACCGACAGAGGCTGGGTCTGCTTCCAATTTAAGGGAATGCAGCCTTTTGCTGCTGTGAGCAGGAACGGCAGTATGGATGCTCTGTAGGCCTTAACCGGGATCTCGTGGTGATGCAGAAGGAAGAATCCCGGGGAAGGGCAACACCTGATCTGTGAACTTGCGTGATCCGATGGACCTCCGTCCAGAAGGGCTGAAGGAGGCAACACGACCAGAAGACGTGAAGGAGCGTTCCAACCTCCTCCCCGCATCTCCAACATAAGTCAGAGCTCTGGGGGAACATCTTTTGGATCTTTTCCGGCGTATAATACCACCGGGATAGGACCTTATATCCCGTCTCTTGGAGCCTTGCACAAATAGAGGTCTTATGAGTGAAAAGGATGATCCGATCAACTTGTTTTTTCGTAAGTTGAAGGCCCAAATCTCCCACCTGGAGATAAAAGAAGGTCGATGTTCCGAGGGTGGAGACACCAGTAGTTGGTAAGTTAGTGAGATTGCGTGTCTCAGCAGGGATTGGTCTAAGCATAGTGATTCAAAAGAGGTCAGTTGTCTCCCAAAGGACAGTGGGTGGGGCAGTGATCTAATATAGTGGGAAAGCTGTACCCTTTGCCAAAAAGACAGCCCCGCCAGGGCCGGATCTTCCAATATTTGCTGCCTGCTTTTCCATTGGCCATTGGATGGGAACTGTCGCGCCTGGGATTTCCCTGCACTTTTCAAGTCTAGGAATCTAGGGTCATTGAATCCGGGGCTGAAGGCTGGGTTGCCAACCACTGGAGTGAGTGGTGATGGAAGCGGTGCGACCGACAGTTCGTGAAAAGCCTTCAACGCCGTCCGGATGGGTAGAGACTTGCTTTGGAAGGGGCAGTGGGCACCAGGGCAACGAGTTAAGCTGTAATCCCGTTAGGGTCCAGTCCAAAATACGGGTAAGATGGCATGCAGTATGATAGAGATTGGCATCTGGCAGGGCCATACCTCCCTTCAGTTTTGGGAGTCGAAGAACCGTTTTGCGACAACCTCGGGGGTTTCTGGGGCCATACAAACTGGGTAAGAACTCTGTTCAGTGTTCTTAGGAAGGAGGTAGGAACCTGTATAGGGAGGGCTTGGAAATGATAAAGTAATCTAGGCAGTATATTCATCTTGACTTTGCCACTCCTGCAAATCTTTTTTAATGATCGCCAAAAGTGGAGGAAAATTGAGGGGAAATATCTCCTCCGTCTTACCGGGCAAAAGGATGCCCAGGTACTTGATGTGGGACTTAGCCCACTTGAATGGAAAGTCAAGTCGAAGCAGAGCGGCTAATGAGGGTGGCAAGGTGACGTCAAGCGCTTCCGACTTCTGATAGTTGATACGGAACATTGACAACTCTTCATACGTCTTCAGTTCCTTGAGCAAGTTTGGCATAGACCCTAGGGGATTAGTCAGAAAGAAGAGCAGATCATCCACAAATCCCACTATCTTCGGGGACAGAGTGGCGTCTAGACGAGGGCCCTTGATATCGGGGTTGTCTCTGACGAGGCGCAAGAAGGGCTCAAGAGTCAGGATAAATATCAAAGGTTATAACGGACAGCCCTGTCTTGTTCCATTCGTAATCTGAAACGATGAGGATAGGTGGCCATTGACCTTGACTTGGACCAACGGGTGGGAATATATAGCATGCACCCACTTCGTCATGCGCTCCCTCAGTCCTATGTGGCGGAGAGTTTCAAATAAGAAGGGCCAGCTCACCCTGTCAAACGCCTTTTTGGCGTCCAACAAGAGGAGCAGCAGTGGGATCTTCCTAGCACGAGACGCGTGTATCATGTTAATAGCTTTGATAGTGTTGTTGCGGGCTTCTCTAGTGGGGACGAATCCGACTTGATTAGGGTGAATCAGTTGCGGCATCAAGCTTATTAGACGCATGGAAAGAACTTTTGTGAATATCTTAAAATCCACATTGAGCAGCGAGATTGGACGATAGTTTTGGCATCGTAGCGGGTCCTTGCCCTCTTTTGGGATCACTGCAATGTGAGCTTTCAAGGCATCCCCTGGGAGGGGCGTCCCCTCTCCAGTGGCATTGTAGGCGGAAACAAAATGGGGGGTCAGTAGGTCTCCAAATGTCTTGTAATAGAGGAGGGAATAGCCATCCGGCCCGGGGGCCTTGCCCAGGAGCATCTGGGCCATTGCCAGGTGTACCTCCTCCACCGAGATCGGTTTTTCATGATCAGACAGCTCAACCTCTGAGGCCTCGTACACACGAGGGGATATGTCCGCTGAAAACGGTCCGATGGACCGTTTCAGCAGACATCTCCGCTCGTGTGTATGGGCTAGCGGACAGATTTCTCCACCCGACAGATTTCAAAGCATGCTTTGAAATCTATCCGGTGGGAATCTGTCCGCCCGACATGTCTGCTGGTTAGTACACTTACCAGCAGACATGTCGTCCCCCGCCGCCGCCGAATGGATTCGGCGCATGCGCGGAAGTGTTTTACTTCCTGGTGCGGTGACGTAGCGGTGACGTGGCGGCGTCAACGTCACCGCCGCGTCACCGCCACGTCACCGCGCCGTCCGGCGGCGGGGAATTTGATCCGATGGTGTGTACACGCCATCGGATCAAACTCCCGATCGGACATATCCGATGGAAATGGTCCGCGGACCGTTTTCATCGGATATGTCCGATGGTGTGTACGAGGCCTGAGAGCTGGGGAAGGCCAGACCTGCGTATGTACTCTCGGATCTTTTCTCGCTTGACCGATTCTTCCCCTTCAGAGTTCGGGCACTAGAGAGTATACAGGGCAGTATAATACTCCCAAAACAAATCAGCGATGCCTTCCGTAGTGTGAATTTTGTCGTGGGCGTCATTTAGGAGTTCAGATACAAACGTTCAAGCTCTCTGGGCCCGTGCCAGCAGCTTACCGCATTTATTGCTATGTTCATAGAAAGTGCGGTGGCATTTGGCGATCACCTCCTTGCCCTTGAATAGAGCCAGGTCCCTGAACTGGTTTCTCAGGGCAGTCAGCTCCACAAAGGGTCTGGGCAGCCAATGACTGTTTATGGACAGCTTCCAACAATCTAATTTTTTCCAGCAGATCGATGATTTGTTTAGATCTTTCTTTCTTGATACGTGACCCTATTTTGATCAGTATGCCCCTAATGTAGCTTTTGTGTGCTTCCCACTCCACTGCAGGAGCAATTTCGGGGGCCCACATTCGTGGAAAAGTACTGTCTCAGTCCCCCGGACACCTCGGCAGTGTGGAATTCTTTATTGAAACAACCACATTCGTTTAGGTAATTTGAGCTTTCACTATTGAGCTCTGCTAGCAAAAGTTTTTTTTTCAGCACAGCAGCTGAAGATGAGCTCCTGTTTCTCTTGTTAAAAAAAAAAGCTGAGCTTGAGGGTTAGAACTGCAAAATGTGAAGAAGTGCATTCCTACCTGAAATCCTGAGCCCAATTGTCATTACAGTTGGTCTGTTTAACCAGTTAAGGACCCCCGCACGCCTATGTACGTCCACAACATGGCTCGTACAGGCACAAGGGCGTAAATTTCCGTCCTCGCCTTAGTGCGGTTCGGGGGTCCCATCGGGACCCCCTCCGCAGCGTGCGGCGGTCCCCCTGGCTCTGGGAGCGATCGCCGACGAGCGGCCGGATGTCCATGTTTTCCGCCCCCCCCCCCGCGATCGCTCCCAGCCAATGGGAGCGCGCTCCCAGCCTGTCACTTCCTCCTCCTGTGTTTACACAGGAAGGAGGAAATGATGTAATCTCTCATCGCAGCGCTGTTTCCCAGCGCTGCTGATGAGAGAAGACATCCACAGTAAGTGTGCACCAACACAACACTGACACACACTCACATAGGCATATTAACCCCTTGTGATCGCCCCCCCCCACCCCCCTGTCACAGTGTCACACTGAATGCAGTGATTTAATCACTGCATTTAGTGTCAGTGTGACAGGCACTGTAAAAAACAGTTAGTGTTAGGTTCAGGATAGCCCCCCCACCCCCCCCCTAATAAAGTTTTAACCCCCTGATCACCGCCCTAGTTAACCCTTTCACTCCCTATTGCCAGCGTCACTAAGCGATCATTTTTCTGATCGCTGTATTAGTGTCGCTGTTCCCGCTAGGTAGCTATTTTTTTTATTACGATTTTTTTTTTTTACTAAAGACATGTGGCTAAATAAATTTTGGCCTAAATGTTTTACTAAAATTTAGTTTATTTGATTTTTTTTATAACAAATAGTAAAAAAATAGTGATTTTTTTCAAAATTGTCGCTCTATTTTAGTTTATAGCGCAAAAAATAAAAATCGCAGAGGCGATCAAATACCACCGAAAGAAAGCTCTATTTGTGGGAAGAAAAGGACGCAAATTTTGTTTGGGAGCCACGTCGCACGACCGCGCAATTGTCTGTTAAAGCGACGCAGCGCCGAATTGTAAAAACACCTTGGGTCATTTAGCAGCGTAAGTGTCCGGGTCTTAAGTGGTTAAAGAAATGCATTATTTAACTAGAAGCACTGTCACAGCTTGCCAATGCACTTGATGAGTTGTCTCCTTACTGCCCCCAGCACTGATGTCATTGAATTACCACCAACTTTTTTAATGTCATCTAATATATGAATTTGACTTGGTGGTAATGTCTTTATCCACCAACTTTTTTTTTAATATGATCTAATAAATGTATTGTTTTATTTATTACATTGAAGACCTCCCAGAATCGCACTCCCGCGCGCCCTTGGTACAGTGTGAGAGGAGAGGGGAGAGAGCGGATGCCATCCATTCATGTTCAGCCATCCCTGCCATGCTCTGCAATACCCTGCCATGCTCTGGCATACCCTGCAATACTCTGCCATACTCTGAAATACCCTGCTATACCCAGCCATACTCTGCAATACCCTGCCATGCTCTGCCATACCCTGCCATGCTCTGCCATACTCTGAAATACCCTGCAATACCCAGCCATACTCTGCAATACCCTGCCATACTCTGCAATACCCTGCCATACTCTGCAATACCCTGCCATACTCTGCAATACCCTGCCATACTCTGCAATACCCTGCCATACTCTGCAATACCCTGCCATACTCTGCAATACCCTGCCATACTCTGCAATACCCTGCCATACTCTGCAATACCCAGCCATACTCTGCAATACCCAGCCATACTCTGCAATACCCAGCCTTACTCTGCCATGCTCTGCCATACCCTGCCATGCTCTGCCATACTCTGCAATACCCAGCCATACTCTGCAATTCCCTGCCATGCTCTGCCATACTCTGAAATACCCTGCAATACCCAGCCATACTCTGCAATACCCTGCCATACTCTGCAATACCCTGCCAAACTCTGCAATACCGTGCCAAACTCTGCAATACCGTGCCATACTCTGCAATACAGTGCCATACTCTGCAATACAGTGCCATACTCTGCAATACAGTGCCATACTCTGCAATACAGTGCCATACTCTGCAATACAGTGCCATACTCTGCAATACAGTGCCATACTCTGCAATACAGTGCCATACTCTGCAATACAGTGCCATACTCTGCAATACAGTGCCATACTCTTCAATACCGTGCCATACTCTGCAATACCATGCCACACTTTGCAATACCATGCCACACTCTGCAATACCATGCCACACTTTGCAATACCATGCCATACTCTGATAAACAAAACAAAAGAAAGTTGCGCTGCTAATAATATAAATTAAAGTGAAGCTGCCAGCACTAACAGTGAAACGACCTGTGAGTGAACAATAAAGAAAAAAGTGCAGCGCTTAAAAATGTAAAATTCCGTGAAGCAGTTTACATGAATCTCATCCAAATGGGTGGGATTATATTGTGATGAGTGAACCAAAAACACAATACAAAGATAAACAATTAAAGGGATAGTGAAACCCTTAGGCCGCGTACACACGAGGGGATATGTCCGCTGAAAACGGTCCGATGGACCGTTTCAGCAGACATCTCCGCTCGTGTGTATGGGCTAGCAGACAGATTTCTCCACCTGACAGATTTCAAAGCATGCTTTGAAATCTATCCGGTGGGAATCTGTCCGCCCGACATGTCTGCTGGTTAGTACACTTACCAGCAGACATGTCGGTCCCCACCGCCGCTGCCGAATGGATTCGGCGCATGCGCGGAAGTGTTTTACTTCCTGGTGCGGTGACGTGGCGGTGACGCGGCGGCGTCAACGTCACCGCCGTGTCACCACTACGTCACCGCGCCGTCCGGCGGCGGGGAATTTGATCCGATGGTGTGTACACGCCATCGGATCAAACTCCCGATCGGACATATCCGATGGAAATGGTCCGCGGACCGTTTTCATCGGATATATCCGATCGTGTGTACGCCGCCTTAGAGTACAAACAATGAATTATAAAGTATGGAGGAAGTCCTATAAAAAACAATGTATAAGTACAAATAGGTCTTCATATGAAACACTCCTGTAGAACACTCCTGTGTTACTGGGGATTCAAATTGTGTGCGTGATCCACTTTAATGAGCACACAGGTCAGCCAGACTGGTGAATTAAGAGAATGGGTACTCTTACCGCATAAGGTGGACACCTATGCCAATGGCACTGTGTCGGATAAGCTTGTGAGAGCTCCTCGGATGGATGGCTCTATGGAGAGTGATGGTTGGAGGAATGGTAGATCCCTCCCAGGGATCCCAAGGTCCAAGATAGAGAGTGGCTCCAGGCTTTCAGATGGAACAACACTTGTGGGTATTGTTTTGTTGATTCCTCTTGTTTTTGTTTTTGGGTTTGTGTAGATCAGAGGGGTAGATCCCTACCCCTTGGATCTACAGCGACTTCACTTCCAAGTGCACTTTCAGTGCAATTTTAAGGGCACTTTGCACTTGTAGTGAAAAGTGGATTTGCCTTTCGCAAATAACCCCCTATGTTCATTTATTAAGATTTGACAGTTCCTGCCTTGAAAAAGTGTGACATAATTTTCCAAGTGGTTCACACAAATCAGCACTTCACAGATGCGATCTCATTGTACGATTTCTGTGAAGAGTCTTTTGATCAGATTGTTGCGTATATGGTCACCTGATTTCTTCACACGCAGCCCACAAACCCAAAAACAAGAGGAATCAACAAAACAATACCCACAAGTGTTGTTCCATCTGAAAGCCTGAAGCCACTCTCTATCTTGGACCTTGGGATCCCTGGGAAGGATCTACCATTCCTCCAACCATCACTCTCCATAGAGCCATCCATTCGAGGAGCTCTCACAAGCTTATCCGACACAGTGCCATTGGCATAGGTGTCCACCTTATGCGGTAAGATCACCCATACTCGGTGATACCCCGCCACACCCAGCCATACTCAGCCACACCCATCCATGCTCGAAAAAAGAAAATAAAGGTCTGGTGTGACCCCTCTGACACCTCCATCCCTAGTAGTACACAAAAAGACAACAGGGGGCAGCCCTGGGACTTTTAATGAGGTAAGAGAGGTTTACCAATGTTCACAGCGAACAATGCGACAAAATCAATTCATTATTTTAAAAGTGTTATGTAATGGAGCGGCAACAACAATGATTGTGAGTTACCCGGCATAATAGCCAATGTACACCTCTCTTCCGAATCATTCCGCCTGCCCCCATTTATTAACATACATCTATTGATCTTTTCACTTACATTGCAGATAAAACATTCATGCATCCGCCCCTGAAGAAGCGAGCAGTGTTTTGCAAAACTAGTAGGGTTATATTGATGCTTGTTTTATGCCTGTACATGCTGCATATTATTGATGTCTGCATTATGTCAACATATTTCTCTGTTTATATGTATGTATATTTTATTTGTTTATTGTATATGTGTATCTCATTGATGTATAACATTTGTAATAAATCTTTATATATTTACTTTCATCTGTGCTGTGTACATTGGCTATTATCCTGAGAAACCCACAATCGTTGTTGCCGCTACGTTACATAACACTTTGAAAAAAATAAAAAAAAATGTTGTTGCATTGTTTGCTGTGAACATTGGCTAAACCTCTCTCACCTCATTCAAAGTCCCAGGGCTGCCCCTTTTTGTCTTTTTGTGTACCCAACCATGCTCTGCGATGCTCAGCCATGCTCTCCCATACTCGGCTGTACTGGGCCTCTGTATGTGGCCAGGCTGTGGAAGTCTCACACATGTGGTATTGCCGTACTCAGGAGGAGTAGGATAATCTATTTGGGGGTGTCATTTTTGGTATGTACATGCTTTGTGTTAAAAAAAAGTGCGTTTTAACCACTTCCCGCCCGCCGGCCGTCATATGTTGTCCTTGACTTTGTGCGAGGGGAACTTAATGATGGGTGCAGCTACATCCCGGGATGCGAGAGGGGATGTGTCCCCCCCCCCTCCCACCGCCCTCCAGTGCTTATACGGACTCACCGATACAATCAAGGCCAGGGTCGTTTTTTTATTTTTTTATTTTAGGCTTCCCAGCCTTGAAATGAGATGTGGAGTCTTACTGACCCCATATCTCACTGTAGAGAGGACCTGTCATGCTATATTCCTATTACAAGGGATGTTTACATTCCTTCTAAAAGGAATAAAAGTGATCAAAAAAAAATTTGGGGGAAAAAAGTGTCAAACTAAAATAAATAAAGCAAAATTAACAATTTATTTTTCTAAAGCGCCCCTGTTCCCGTGTACCCGCATGTAGAAGCGAACGCATACGTAAGTCCCGCCCACATATGAAAACTGTGTTTAAACCACACATGTGAGGTATCGCAGCAAACGTTAGAGCGAGAGCACTAATTTTGGCCCTAGACCTCCTCTGTAACTCAAAACATGTAACCAGTAAAAAAAATTCAAGCGACGCCTATGGGGATTTTTAAGTAGCGAAGTTTGGTGCCATTCTATGAGCATGTGCAATTTTGAAGGGTGACATGTTAGGTATCTATTTACTCAGTATAGTAGTCTGGTACCCCAGGGGTGTGGTGACCCTGGGTTCTCAACCGGTCGGGTTGAGGGGCTCCTGGGAGCTTGCAGTTTACAGAGGAAACTGCCGTTCCCTCGATTTTTAATAAAGTCCACTTTGGGACCTGGAGCCCGGGGATTTCGCAGAGATCTGGGTGGGATAAAATACCCAGTCCTGGGTCCAGATTTTCAGGTTGTCCAGCACATTGACTGGTCAGGTGTGTGCTGGCCTATGTATAGACACCTGACCATGGTTCTGGGCTCCATCCTCCCGAGGAGTCCAGGCTTAGAAGGGAGAGTGCAGGTGTGCACTGAATAAGCTGGAGAGTGCAGGCTGCACTGTAATACCCAGAGACCTGAGTCTGAGGTGGCTGACAGGAGTCAGGAGGGCTTCATGTGGGAGCCTGAGCCACTGGTGCTACTGCGAAAGAGAGCCAGGTGGCTCAGTATTTCCTTTTGCACATGTAAACCAGGAGGCTGAAAGTACCATTCTGTATGGACAGTGAAAACCCCTGTGTGGGAGACCTATGTTTGGATTTTTGTTTATTTTTGCCTTTTGAATAAAAGTGGGCCAACAAGCCCTTAAACATAGATTGGTGTGAATCACTCAAATGCTTATACCATGAGAGTTAATAACCCCCAACTTTACATCGGCTTAACTTCATCTTTCACATTATGCAAAAACATTGGGCTAACTTTACTGTTTTGTTGTTTCTAAAGCACAAAACAGTTATATATCATATTCTAGGTTCTTCAAAGTAGTCACATCTCTAGAACAACTGTTAAGAGGAGACTGTGTGAATCAGGCCTTCATGGTAGAATATCTGCTAGGAAACCACTGCTAAAGAAAGGCAAACAAGCAGAAGAGATTTGTTTGGGCTAAAGAACACAAGGAATGGACATTAGACCAGTGGAAATCTGTGCTTTGGTCTGATGAGTCCCAATTTGAGATCTTTGGTTCCAACCACCGTGTCTTTGTGCGACACAGAAAAGGTGAACGGATGGACTCTACATGCCTGGTTCCCACCGTGAAGCATGGAGGAGGAGGTGTGATGGTGTGGGGGTGCTTTGCTGGTGACACTGTTGGGGATTTATTCAAAATTGAAGGCATACTGAACCAGCATGACTACCACAGCATTTTGTAGCGGCTATTCCATCCGGTTTGCGTTTAGTTGGACCATCATTTTTTTTCAACAGGACAATGACCCCAAACACACCTCCAGGCTGTGTAAGGGCTATTTGACCAAGGAGGAGAGTGATGGGGTGCTGCGCCAGATGACCTGGCCTCCATAGTCACAGGACCTGAACCCAATGAAGATGGTTTGGGGTGAGCTGGACTGCAGAGTGAAGACAAAAGGGCCAACAAGTGCTAAGCACCTCTGGGAACTCCTTCAAGACTGTTGAAAGACCATTTTAGGTGACTACCTCTTAAAGCTCATCAAGAGAATGCCAAGAGTGTGCAAAGCAGTAATCAAAGCAAAAGGTGGCTACTTTGAAGAACCTGGAATATGACATATTTTCAGTTGTTTCACACTTTTTTGTTATGTATATAATTCCACATGTGTTAATTCATAGTTTTGATCCCTACAGTGTGAATCTACAATTGTCATAGTCATGAAAATAAAGAAAACTCTTGGAATGAGAAGGTGTGTCCAAACTTTTGGTCTGTACTGTATTGTACTGTATATAAAATGTTCTATGTAATTTTCTAGCAAATAAATGATAATTTTTACATGTAGGAGAGAAATGTCAGAATTGGCCTGGGTGCTCCAGAATGCCTGAAGGTGCTCCCTGCATGTTGGGCCTCTGTAAGTGGCCAGGCTGTGTAAGAGTCTCACACATGTGGTATTGCCATACTCGGGAGTAATAGCAGAATAGGTTTTGGGGTGTAATTTGTGGTATGCATATGCTGTGTGTGAGAAACCTGCTAATATAACAATTTTGCAAAGAATTGTGGGAAAAAAATGACAACTTCAAAAACTCACCATGCCTCTTTCTAAATACCTTAGAATTTCTTATTTCCAAAAAAGGGTCATTTGGGGGGTATGTGTAGTTTTCTGGCATGTTAGGGTCTCAAGAAATTAGATAGGCCGTCAGTACTTCAGGTGTGACCAATTTTCAAATATTGGCACAAAACTTACAGACTCTTTTTTTTTTTTTACAGAATTTTCAGTCTTTTTCTTTTATAGCGCAAAAAAGAAAGCTTTATCTGTGTGAAAAAAAGGACAAAAATTTCATAGGGGTACAGTGTTGTATGACTAAGTAATTGTCATTCAAACTGTGAGGCCTCGTACACACGATGGGATTCATCCGATGGAAGCAGTCCGACGGAACGTTTACATCGGATATGTCCGCCGGGCTGTTTGATCCGATGGCTTTACACACCATCGGATCAAATTCCCCGCCGGCGGACAGCGCGGTGACGCGGCGGTGATGTTGACGCCGCCACGTCACCGCACCAGGAAGTAAAACACTTCCGCGCGCATGCGTCGGATCCATTCACAGGATCCGACGCATGTGTGGGCAGATATGTCCGCAGGTTAGGCGTACTAACCAGCGGACATATCCGACGGGCAGCTCTCCGGCGGAAAAGTTTTAAAGCATGCTTTGAAACTTTTCAGCTGGCAAAATCCGTCCAAAACTGTCCGCCGGCCCCTACAGACGAGCGGATTTATCGGCTGAAATGGTCCGTCGGACCATTTTCAGCGGATAAATTCCCTCGTGTGTACGAGGCATACAGGGCATGTTCACCTGCCCAGACCAATTTTTAGTTTTCAGCGTTGTCGTAATTTGAATGACAATTGCGTGGTCGTACGACGTGGCTCCAAAACAAAATTGATGCCCTTTTTTTCCCACAAAGAGCTTTCCTTTGGTGGTATTTGATCACCTCTGCAGTTTTTTAATTTTTGCGCTAAAACAAAAGAAGAGCGTACATTTTGAAAAAAAAACAAAATGTTTTACTTTTTGATTTAATAAATATCATAATTAAAAGAAATTTTTTTTTTGTATTTTTGGTAAAAAAAAAATCGCAATAAGAGTTTTTGATCGGTTTGCGAAAAGTTCTAGCGTCTACAAAATAGGGAATAGAATTATGGCATTTTTATTTATTTTTTACTAGTTATGGCGGTGATCTGCGATTTTTATTGTGACCGTGATATCAGACACCTTTGACATATTTTTGGGACCATTCACATTTACACAGCGATTAGTGCTATAAAACTGCACTGATTACTGTGTAAATGTGACTGGCAGGGAAGGGGTTAACACGAGGTGCACTGAAGGGGTTAAATATGTTCCCTAAAGTGTGTTCTAACTGTAGGGGGACTCACAAGGGAAGGAGATCGATGTGTGTTCCTCTGTACTGGGAACACACATCAGTCTCCTTACCGCTGACAGGACATAGATCTGTGTGTTTACACACACAGATCCGTGGTTCTGCCGTGATTGCGGGCAAATGCTGGTGCCCGGCAGACATCTCGGCACGCGCACCGAGTCCCGAGCAATGCGGTGGCCGGGAATGCAAGGATGTCATATGAAGTCCAGTCTGAAAGAGGAGAGGTTCCCGCCGACATAATTTTACAGTGACTCGTTAGGGAAATGGTTAAGGGAGTTTAAGTGCCCAGTTGTCAAGTGGTTAAAGATCCATACTGAAGGTATTTTTTCTTCTTCTTTCTTGGATTTTCGAGTTATTGGGATGTGGCACCATACACCGATTCCCTGCAATGCCATATTTTTGTGTAGAAATACTCTGGTACAGGCCTTAGTTATTTCACGCCTTGACTTTTGCAATGTGGTATACCTGGGACTCCCTATTAAATGGCTCTCCAAGCTGCAGCTGGTGCAGAACCAGGCAGCTAGGTTGATTACGGGGACCTCAAGATGGGACCATATATCACCCGAACATTGAGGTGGAACGTTTGGGAGATCATTGAATAGGAGCTTTCCAGGAATCATCAGAATAAGGGCTGCTAGCCATATATGCCTACGATCTTGCTTGAGATGGTAAGCAGACACCAGATAGGAGGTTTCATCTATCTCACTTTCCGGCACAGTGTTCCTGGTTTTCGAATTCTTCACATATGTCACAAGCTCATTTTTGGGACATTATCTGATTTGGACTTTTATATTTGTTTATGTACTTAGTCTTCTAATTGTCATTATCACGATCATAGGTCTGTAGGACCTGTGCACGCTTTGGTGTTTTCATCATATATATGTATTATATGCAGCGCAACTTACCATTTTCTATTGAACACAGTGTCTGCTGGGAAAGTCAGAGAATGAGAGGACCTCCGTGATAGGTGGTAGCTGAACACAGTGTCAAACGCCTATCACAGACCAGGTAGAAGCCGCGACATTTAAAAAATGGACGCCCGCGACCCGACAGGTACACTGACTCGAGTATAAGTAGAGGGGGGGCAATTTTGAGCCCTAAAACAAGTGCTGAAAAACTCAGCTTATACTCGAGTTTATACAGTAAATAGAAAATACACACAAAGGCTCATACAGTCTATTCATCTCTACACACAGTTAAATCCCAATCGTTTCTACACTAAGCTAACAGATTTCATAGCTTTTTGGAGGATTCTTCTTTTCTTTTTCCAATTATTTTCACTTTTCTGCCCCCCGCATGTTTTATTTACCAGTCTTTTTTTAGGCATACAGTCATCATTACTCTTACTTTTCACTCGGTCATTTTACTTTTTTACATGTTCTTGTTCTTTTCTTGCATTGCCTTACCACCAGTGGCATTTTGTGAATACATTGTGCCTGTGTGCAAGATCTTAAAGTGGATGTAAACCCTCACATATACCCAATGAAGTGAACAGCCTCAGATGATACATAGAGCGGAAACAAATCACTCTACACAAGTTTTACATGCATATCTGCTGTCTTCAGCTGCATATATCCTTTAGAAAGTGCTCTTCGTGTTACAGATTTTCTCTTCCTGGTCAGCACTGGGAGTGGATTATTGGCATTCAGCCAAGACAGCTGATTGGAGGAAAGGAACACCCCCTCCACATTGGCAAAAGAAAGGAATGCGCAGAGCTCTGCTCTGAAATGGCAAACTGTCTGCAAATCTATTTATAGCAACCTCCCAGGACACACACTTCAGGCTGCTATCTCTGAGAACTTGTCAGGTTGTAAAGCCTCATACACACGATCAGTCAATCCAATGAGAATGGTCCGAAGGACCGTTGTCATTGGTTAACCGATGAAGCTGACTGATGGTCTGATGTGCCTACACACCATCGGTTAAGAAAATGGTTGCGTTAGAACACGGTGACGTAAAACACAATGACGTGCTGAAAAAAATGAAGTTCAATGCTTCCAAGCATGCGTCGACTTGATTCTGAGCATGCATGGATTTTTAACCGATGGTCGTGTCTACTAACGATCGGTTTTGACTTATCGGTTAGGCGTCCATAGGTTAAATTTTAAAGCAAGTTGGCTTTTTTTTTAACCGAAGGCTAAATAACCGATTGGGCCTACACACGATCGGATTTGACAGATGAAAACAGTCCATCAGACCGTTGTCCTCTGGTTAACCTATTGTGTGTATGCAGCCTTAACAGAGCTACTGAGCAGGAGAAAACCAGGGGACTTAGTGCTTTGAAGAGAGATTAGAAAACACTGCAGATATATGTGCACAGCTCAAATTTCATGAATTGGGTTTACATCCACTTTAAGGTGGATCCCCTTCCTCAAGAAAATCAATATTAAAACTTCATTCACACTGGTCTTTGTGGAGTCCAGATCCGTTAATCTCATGGATCTGAAAGCAACACAATTCTGGATCACATGGACATACACACTGATTGATTTGCAGAATACAGTGTGCAGTGTGCATATACCCTGATCTGGCTACCCTAGACTCCATGGTGTTGATTTACTAAAATAAAAATCGGTAGTTCACATGTATCCTTACCTGTCAAATGTCTCCCCTCTGTCTGTTATAAGAACTGAAAAACTGCAGATTCTGTGGGTGGATCTGTTGTCTGGAGCTCGGTGGGTGGAGTCGTGATGTCAGTAGACTCCCCGCCCACCTCTACACTTCCCTTGTCAACATGCATTTTGTCCTGTGTATTTCTTACACTAAATTCTGTTATGATCACTAACATCCAGTCAAAATCCAGAAAAGTAACCACATGACTTCAGAAAAGGAGTCGGGGTGGGAATAAAAAAATAATGCTTGTCTCCAGGCTAGTGCATGTGCAATGCCATCAAATGCAGCAACTGTGCCATTAATTGTCACCACTGTGCCATGCCAAACAGCAACTGTGCCATCAATTGTCATCACTGTGCCATGCCATCAAACGCAGCCACTGTGCCATCAATTGTCACCACTGTGCCATGCCATCAAACAGCAACTGTGCCATCAATTTTCACCACTGTACCATGCCATCAAACGCAGCCACTGTGCCATCAATTGTCACCCCTGTGCCATGCAACACAGCAACTGTGCCATCAATTGTCACCACTGTGCCATGCCATCAAACAGCAACTGTGCCATCAATTTTCACCACTGTACCATGCCACTTTAAGTCCTCAGTTGTACATAGTTCTTGTTTTTGGAGTATCCCACCACTACCCTCAACCCTATCCATTTTCTCAAAAATAAAAATAAAAAAACAATATCCCCTGGACTGATTATTGAAGAAACTTGTGAATAAGCCTGTTTGCCTGGCTGCGGGGCAAAGCCTGTGGAGAAGTAATCCTGCAGCTCCTCCGGGAGTAGTGCAATATCTATATTTCTCGACTGCTAGAGAATCAGTATTAATAAAAGAGATAATGAACATTTTACCATAAATTATTTTCCGCACTGCAAATTCTGTTTTAAATGTATTATTTCCATATGCACTAAAAACTGCATAGTAACTAGAATTGATCACTATCTTTCCATCTTCTTGAACAGCTAACATCATTACTTGTGTATACATCTTATAGTGAACATCTAAGGCCGTGTACACACGATCGAACATGTCCGCTGAAACTGGTCCGCAGACCAGTTTTAGCGGACATGTTCAATCGTGTGTACGGCCTATCGGACCGTTTTCCAGCGGACAAAAGTTTCTAAACATGCTTAGAAACCTTTCCGCTGGAAACCTGTCCGTCGGACATGTTTGATGGTTAGTACACAAAATCATCGGACCAAAATTCTGCGCATGCTCAGAATCAAGTCGATGCATGTTTGGAAGCATTAAACTTCGTTTTTTCATCACGTTGTTGTGTTCTACATCACCGCATTCTGGTCCGAGGGGATTTTGGTCCGATGGTGTGTACGCACATCAGATCAACAGACCACTTCAGCCTGGACTGATAAAAATGGTCTGTCGGACATGTTTCCTCAGACATGTCTGATTGTGTGTACGCGGCCTAAGAGTAATAACGTGGTTCTAAGGGCTACATATTTTTTACCTTCATGCATCTTATGAAAAAAAGGGTAAAAAAAAACGTTTTCAAACTTCTTATGGACATGCATAGCAGGCTCAGGAGCGATCCTGCATGAGTGCCCCCATAGGAAGCGGCTTGCTATGGGGGCACTCAGAGAAGGGGAGGAGCCAGGAACCCCAGCAGGCAACCCGAGAAGGGGAGGATTGGTGCTGCTCTGTGCAAAACCATTACACAGAGTATTCTATCTTTATTATCACTTTAATTACATTGATGTTAATATCCTGCCCCCAGCCTGTGACTGGACAGTAAGAGAGCAGTAGCAGACTGATGAGGCCATCTCTCTACTCACTCAGTTCTCTCCTCCTGTCAGCTTGCTCCTCTCCAGCACATTTGCACCCAGCACACCAGTTTGGCTACCATCCCACCCTTCCTGCTTTAAGTCTGTGTGCTGCTGTACAGGGCACTGACACAGTGTACTGTTGGTGTGAAGAACTAGTGAGGGCTACAGAGCCACAAAAGAACAACACTCCTTAAAGAGGAACTGCAGTCTGCTCATATTATTTGTAATAAAAACATCTTTGCCATTCTGAAGCTTCCCTCCAACCACTTTGCATATTATTTTATATATATTGTGATTCTGTACTTGTCAAATATGCTGCAGAAATCTCCCTCCACCGAGTCTGGCTACATCCATTTTAGTTGTGGGCAGCTGAAGCTGCTGCCTGTTCATTTCCTGAATTTATACAGACACACAGAGGCACACCTCCAGCTCTGCAGCTCTCATTGGCCCTCTTTTGACCCACCCCCTCCCTTCCTGGCAAACACTCATGAGAGTTAGAGAGCTGTGCATGATGTCAAAAGCCTAGGCTAATTACCAGACAAGAAACAGGAAGTGGGATTTATAAGGTATTTACTGGCAGAAAAAAAAATGTTTTACTATCCAAAGTTAAAACAACAATGGCAGAAGATTTAATAGATGCAAATATTACTAAATGTCCACTTTAAAACGTAGGAATGCCAGCAGACATCATGGACAATTCCTCTTTACCAGAGTGGCCTTTAGTGGTGCGAGCAGCAGGAGAGGTATTTACATGTTTTTTACAGGAACTTAATTTTGAGATTGGTGACAGGGTCACTTTAAAGTAAATCTAACAATGTATTTATAAATACATGAGCTGCATAAAACTGTGTATTTTAATGGCTTAGTTCAGCTCTAACATTTCTGATCATACCTGAGAAATGGTGACATGAAGCAAGACCTTGTGGGACATGAGCAGTTCGGGAAATCATGATCCATTCCCAGGTTGTGGCCCATCTCATGGACTAAAGTGGCTGCAACAGCAACTGGTGAGCTCTGGTGATCCTGAGGAAAGAAGAGAATGTCAGAGAGGACTAATCACAGGAAGCCACAAGACAAAGATTGGAGATAGTTATAGCAAAAGTCAATAAACACCAAGCACATGTTCAGAAGAAGGTATTTTGGAACAAATCCCAGTAATAGTATTCATACCTGCACTTTTGCATTAGGATTATGAGAAGATAGAAAAGTGTTATCAGTAGGGTTGAGCGAACCCGAACTGTAATGCCGCGTACACACGGTCGTTTTTTGCGATGAAAAAAAACGACGTTTTTTAAAACGTCATTTAAATTGATCGTGTGTGGGCAAAACGTCGTTTTTTGTCTTTAAAAAAACGACCAAAAAAAATTCCAACATGCTTGAATTTTTTGTGTCGTTTTTCAAAACGTCGTTTTTTGTTTCACAAAAAGTCACCGTGTGTAGCAAAAACGTCGTTCAAAACGACGTTTTTCAACCCGCGCATGCCCAGAAGCTAGTTATGAAGCGAGCTTCAATGGAAAAGAGTGGTGAACGTAACCTCGCTTTTTGTGAAAAAACGATGGTGTGTATGCAACATTGTCTTTGAAAAGTGACGTTTCAAAAACGTCGTTTTTTACTTCACAGAAATTGTAGTTTTTTTTCATCGCAAAAAACGACCGTGTGTACGCGGCATAAAGGTTCGGCACGGACTTTTTTTTTTTTTTTTGGTACCCGAACCCGAATAATTGGAAAAAGTTTGGGTTCGGGTTTGGCGTTCGGCTATGTTATGGCGCGCTGCACGGCAGCCAATCGCCATTTGTTTTACTATTGTGACTAGGAAGCCATCATAGCCATGCCTACTAATGGCATGGCTGTGATTGGCCAGTGCAGCATGTGACCCAGCATGTGGCCAGCCTCTATATCTGATAGAGGCACACAGCACAGATCATCACTCTGCTGTAGCTAGTGTAGGGAGAGGCTGCTGCTGCTGCTTGAGGGACAGTGTCAGATAGGTTTATCCTCCTTCAGTGTGCTTTAGGTAGGTTAGGGACAGTCTGCTGCTGATTGAGGGACAGTGTCAGATAGGTTTATCCTCCTTCAGTGTGCTTTAGGTAGGTTAGGGACAGTCTGCTGCTGATTGAGGGACAGTGTCAGATAGGTTTCTCCTGCTTCACTAATCGACAACAGCCCTGTTTATTTCTGTGAGATCTGCATTTAACCGTTTAGGGACTGTGCATTACATCGTTTCACTGTGCTCTAGCTAGGTTAGGGACAGTCTGCTGCTGATTGAGGGATAGTGTCAGATAGGTTTCTCCTGCTTCACAAATCTACACCTGTGATATACTGTGTGTGTGACCAGTACATTGTGTAGGGACAGGTTCCAGCTATTTTCTATAGGGACAGCAATATATAGGTGACTCTAGCGGCACATTCACATCCCCCTCACTCTCAATCTGGCAATGACAGGGGTTAACGGAGGGGAGGAAGCATCAGGGACACAAGTTAAGCCCACAGCCAATTATGGTCACTAATGGGAGAGGAATGTATTTGCCGCTGCATATAAAATAGAGGATCGCGCGTACACAGCTTACGTCACCTTTGAGAAAGTCACATGGCGAAACGCGTCAGATGACCATCACGCAAGCTTGTACACACGTCCAGGTCAACAGCTGATCCAGACACCACCGTATGGGATGGCGAGCTGCTCAACACAGAGACGAACGCTCCTACATCATTCCACAGACGGAGCTGGCAGCCTCGTTTCCATACAGGATAGGTGCACAGCGCACAGCATTTGTTTGAACTTTATTTTATATTTTTTATCTTCATTTTTATTTTTCATTCCATGCACCAGCCTAGGTGTCTCTGGGCTTTTATGGTGGAAATGTCCACCTTTCTCTTTTTATAATAAAAGCTCTGCAAGTTTTATACATATCACGCTATGTGGATACTTCATTTTTTTCTTGAGTGACACCGTGAACACCGCATTGGAATTCCTCCAGACCCACTTTGTATACCTGGGAGCAACAGCTGGGACTACACAGACCGCTACACAACAGGAATAGCAAAGGTACCACCACCACCGCCTATTGCCCCTGGAGGGTGACAACATTTGGTGAGTGGGGTCCTAAGAGGGGGAGCACAAAAGTCACGGAACGGCATCCTTAAAGAGGAAACAGCACTAAAGTCACCAATACAAGTCTCTTGCAGCATTATCCATTAATCTTCTGCAACGCAACATAATCAGTGCATATCAGAACTACCTATATTTTTCATCTATAACATTTTTGCATTTGTATTTATATATACATATATAATGTTCTGTCCTCTGTAACTTAGTCCAAATAAACCTCACTGTGGGGGGGTGTTAACCCTCACGGGGTGACTCACCACTATATCATAGGTTTGCATACCCAAGGCTTTGATATACCCACACCTACTGAGCCGTACGCAGCTTAGAGATTGAATTTCTTACACCTGGCCTGCACAGTATCCTGACGATACTTCTCAGTCTGGCCAATTGGATCCTAACATATTTTATTATTATTTTAATTTGTATCTTTACATATTATTCTGTGCTCACATTATTGATGGCTCACATTTGACACTAAGATTGATGAATGTTTGTTTTTTTTGAGTTTATACACCTTTTGTGTTTGTTTTGGTCACATAATTTGGATTGTAGCCATAGAATAAGTAGGCAGGCTGGTTTTTACACTAATCCTTTCCAGACTTATAGGGTCACTACACTAGTCACCTTTTCCACACCTACAGTTATTATAGAAGCAGCCTCGCCCTGACTACCTGGGCTCATTTTTAGTTCACAGGATTTCGACCCAATTTGAACACAGCACTAACCATCAGCGTTGGTTTTTGGTCACTACCACTCACTCCTTGTGGACACCATTTGATGGGGGAGATCCACTAAGCTTTCACACACATGGTTAATAGTAACAATTTTCTTATCATCAAAGTGGTAACCAATTTGCTCCCACATCACGTGGGTTCAGGGAATCCTCATATATGGATTAACCCCTGCCTATAAGTTACCCAACACTGGTACACTTCATATATCACATCACAATCATCACATAATCACCCACCGGTCAAGCACCATTGACCCAACTAGCAGCGCCACTCCCCCTATCACCATTTAATATAGGTGACTCTGCCTATTTCACCAGCACTGCACCTGTCACCTGTGATCTACTGTGTGTTCAGTACATAGTTCAGGGAGAGGTTCCAGCTATCTTCTATAGGGACAGCAATATATAGGTGACTCTGCTTTTTTCCCCAGCACTGCACCTGTCACCTGTGATCTACTGTGTGTATCCAGTACATAGTTAAGGGAGAGGTTCCAGCTATTTTCTATAGGGACAGCAATATATAGGCGACTGCCTATTTCACCAGCACTGCACCTGTCACCTGTGATCTACTGTGTGTGTCCAGTACATAGTTCAGGGAGAGGTTCCAGCTATCTTCTATAGGGACAACAATATATAGGTGACTCTGCCTATTTCACCAGCACTGCACCTGTCATCTGTGATCTACTGTGTGTGTCCAGTACATAGTTCAGGGAGAGGTTCCAGCTATCTTCTATATGGACAGCAATATATAGGCGACTGCCTATTTCACCAGCACTGCACCTGTCACCTGTGATCTACTGTGTGTCCAGTACATAGTTCAGGGAGAGGTTCCAGCTATCTTCTATGGGGACAGCAATATATAGGTGACTCTGCCTATTTCACCAGCACTGCACCTGTCACCTGTGATCTACTGTGTGTATCCAGTACATAGTTCAGGGAGAGGTTCCAGCTATTTTCTATAGGGACAGCAATATATAGGCGACTGCCTATTTCCCCAGCACTGCACCTGTCACCTATGATCTACTGTGTGTATCCAGTACATAGTTCAGGGAGAGGTTCCAGCTATCTCCTATAGGGACAGCAATATATAGGTGACTCTGCCTATTTCACCAGCACTGCACCTGTCACCTGTGATCTACTGTGTGTATCCAGTACATAGTTCAGGGAGAGGTTCCAGCTATTTTCTATAGGGACAGCAATATGTAGGCGACTGCCTATTTCCCCAGCACTGCACCTGTCACCTGTGATCTACTGTGTGTGTCCAGTACATAGTTCAGGGAGAGGTTCCAGCTATCTTCTATGGGGACAGCAATATATAGGTGACTCTGCCTATTTCCCCAGCACTGCACCTGTCACCTGTGATCTACTGTGTGTATCCAGTACATAGTTCAGGGAGAGGTTCCAGCTATCTTCTATAGGGACAGCAATATATAGGTGACTCTGCTTTTTTCCCCAGCACTGCACCTGTCACCTGTGATCTACTGTGTGTATCCAGTACATAGTTCAGGGAGAGGTTCCAGCTATTTTCTATAGGGACAGCAATATATAGGCGACTGCCTATTTCACCAGCACTGCACCTGTCACCTGTGATCTACTGTGTGTGTCCAGTACATAGTTCAGGGAGAGGTTCCAGCTATCTTCTATAGGGACAACAATATATAGGTGACTCTGCCTATTTCACCAGCACTGCACCTGTCATCTGTGATCTACTGTGTGTGTCCAGTACATAGTTCAGGGAGAGGTTCCAGCTATCTTCTATATGGACAGCAATATATAGGCGACTGCCTATTTCACCAGCACTGCACCTGTCACCTGTGATCTACTGTGTGTCCAGTACATAGTTCAGGGAGAGGTTCCAGCTATCTTCTATGGGGACAGCAATATATAGGTGACTCTGCCTATTTCACCAGCACTGCACCTGTCACCTGTGATCTACTGTGTGTATCCAGTACATAGTTCAGGGAGAGGTTCCAGCTATTTTCTATAGGGACAGCAATATATAGGCGACTGCCTATTTCCCCAGCACTGCACCCGTCACCTATGATCTACTGTGTGTATCCAGTACATAGTTCAGGGAGAGGTTCCAGCTATCTCCTATAGGGACAGCAATATATAGGTGACTCTGCCTATTTCACCAGCACTGCACCTGTCACCTGTGATCTACTGTGTGTATCCAGTACATAGTTCAGGGAGAGGTTCCAGCTATTTTCTATAGGGACAGCAATATGTAGGCGACTGCCTATTTCCCCAGCACTGCACCTGTCACCTGTGATCTACTGTGTGTGTCCAGTACATAGTTCAGGGAGAGGTTCCAGCTATCTTCTATGGGGACAGCAATATATAGGTGACTCTGCCTATTTCCCCAGCACTGCACCTGTCACCTGTGATCTACTGTGTGTATCCAGTACATAGTTCAGGGAGAGGTTCCAGCTATTTTCTATAGGGACAGCAATATATAGGTGGCTCTGCCTATTTCACCAGCACTGCACCTGTCATCTGTGATCTACTGTGTGTATCCAGTACATAGTTCAGGGAGAGGTTCCAGCTATTTTCTATAGGGACAGCAATATATAGGTGACTGCCTATTTCACCAGCACTGCACCTGTCACCCGTGATCTACTGTGTGTATCCAGTACATAGTTCAGGGAGAGGTTCCAGCTATTTTCTATAGGGACAGCAATATATAGGTGACTCTGCCTATTTCACCAGCACTGCACCTGTCACCTGTGATCTACTGTGTGTATCCAGTACATAGTTCAGGGAGAGGTTCCAGCTATCTTCTATAGGGACAGCAATATATAGGTGACTCTGCCTATTTCACCAGCACTGCACCTGTCACCTGTGATCTACTGTGTGTATCCAGTACATAGTTCAGGGAGAGGTTCCAGCTATCTTCTATAGGGACAGCAATATATAGGCGACTGCCTATTTCCCCAGCACTGCACCTGTCACCTGTGATCTACTGTGTGTGTCCAGTACATAGTTCAGGGAGAGGTTCCAGCTATCTTCTATGGGGACAGCAATATATAGGTGACTCTGCCTATTTCCCCAGCACTGCACCTGTCACCTGTGATCTACTGTGTGTATCCAGTACATAGTTCAGGGAGAGGTTCCAGCTATTTTCTATAGGGACAGCAATATATAGGTGACTCTGCCTATTTCACCAGCACTGCACCTGTCACCTGTGATCTACTGTGTGTATCCAGTACATAGTTCAGGGAGAGGTTCCAGCTTTCTTCTATAGGAACAGCAATATGTAGGTGACTCTGGCTATTTCACCAGCACTGCACCTGTCACCTGTGATCTACTGTGTGTATCCAGTACATAGTTCAGGAAGAGGTTCCAGCTATTTTCTATAGGGACAGCAACATATAGGCGACTGCCTATTTCACCAGCACTGCACCTGTCACCTGTGATCTACTGTGTGTGTCCAGTACATAGTTCAGGGAGAGGTTCCAGCTATCTTCTATAGGGGCAGCAATATATAGGTGACTCTGCCTATTTCACCAGCACTGCACCTCTCACCTGTGATTTACTGTGTGTATCCAGTACATAGTTCAGGGAGAGGTTCCAGCTATTTTCTATAGGGACAGCAATATATAGGCGACTGCCTATTTCCACAGCACTGCACCTGTCACCTGTGATCTACTGTGTGTGTCCAGTACATAGTTCAGGGAGAGGTTCCAGCTATCTTCTATGGGGACAGCAATATATAGGTGACTCTGCCTATTTCCCCAGCACTGCACCTGTCACCTGTGATCTACTGTGTGTATCCAGTACATAGTTCAGGGAGAGGTTCCAGCTATTTTCTATAGGGACAGCAATATATAGGTGACTCTGCCTATTTCACCAGCACTGCACCTGTCACCTGTGATCTACTGTGTGTATCCAGTACATAGTTCAGGGAGAGGTTCCAGCTTTCTTCTATAGGAACAGCAATATGTAGGTGACTCTGGCTATTTCACCAGCACTGCACCTGTCACCTGTGATCTACTGTGTGTATCCAGTACATAGTTCAGGAAGAGGTTCCAGCTATTTTCTATAGGGACAGCAACATATAGGCGACTGCCTATTTCACCAGCACTGCACCTGTCACCTGTGATCTACTGTGTGTGTCCAGTACATAGTTCAGGGAGAGGTTCCAGCTATCTTCTATATGGACAGCAATATATAGGTGACTCTGCCTATTTCACCAGCACTGCACCTGTCACCTGTGATCTACTGTGTGTGTCCAGTACATAGTTCAGGGAGAGGTTTCAGCTATCTTCTATGGGGACAGCAATATATAGGTGACTCTGCCTATTTTCCCAGCACTGCACCTGTCATCTGTGATCTACTGCGTGTATCCAGTACATAGTTCAGGGAGAGGTTCCAGCTATTTTCTATAGGGACAGCAATATATAGGTGACTCTGCCTATTTCACCAGCACTGCACCTGTCACCTGTGATCTACTGTGTGTGTCCAGTACATAGTTCAGGGAGAGGTTACAGCTATCTTCTATAGGGACAGCAATATATAGGTGACTATGCCTATTTCACCAGCACTGCACCTGTCACCTGTGATCTACTGTGTGTATCCAGTACATAGTTCAGGGAGAGGTTCCAGCTATTTTCTATAGGGACAGCAATATATAGGTGGCTCTGCCTATTTCACCAGCACTGCACCTGTCATCTGTGATCTACTGTGTGTATCCAGTACATAGTTCAGGGAGAGGTTCCAGCTATTTTCTATAGGGACAGCAATATATTGGTGACTCTGCCTATTTCACCAGCACTGCACTTGTCACCTGTGATCTACTGTGTGTTCAGTACATAGTTCAGGGAGAGGTTCCAGCTATCTTCTATAGGGACAGCAATATATAGGTGACTCTGCCTATTTCACCAGCACTGCACCTGTCACCTGTGATCTACTGTGTGTATCCAGTACATAGTTCAGGGAGAGGTTCCAGCTATTTTCTATAGGGACAGCAATATATAGGCGACTGCCTATTTCACCAGCACTGCACCTGTCACCTGTGATCTACTGTGTGTGTCCAGTACATAGTTCAGGGAGAGGTTCCAGCTATCTTCTATAGGGACATCAATATATAGGTGGCTCTGCCTATTTCACCAGCACTGCACCTGTGATCTACTGTGTGTGTCCAGTACATAGTTCAGGGAGAGGTTCCAGCTATCTTCTAAAGGGAAAGCAATATATAGGTGACTCTCTGCCTATTTCACCAGCACTCCACCTGTCCCCTGTGATATACTGTCTGTGCAGTACATTGTTTAGGGCTAGGTTCCTGCTTCTTGCTATAGGGAAATTATATAGGTGAATCTCTTCATAATAAACCCTATTACACTATTGTTGTATTTAAAAAAACACCCATTAGGAGAAAGATCCTACATTTGAGAAATATGAGGACAACGTCAAATAAGGGACGTGGCCGTGGTTGTGGTGCTGCTGGTGGAGGTCCTGTTACAGGGAGAGGATGTGGTCGATCTGTGCCAGCTACACGCACAAGTGAAACACCTTTCTCAGGTGTGAGTAGGCGACAAAGTCTGCAGCGGTATTTGGTCGGGCCTAATCCAGCTCTACGAATGTTGAGGCCAGGAGCAGAACAGGCGGTAATAGATTGGGTTGCTGACAGTGCCTCCAGTTCCTTCACATTGTCTCCCAACCAGTCTTGTGCTGAAAGTTCAGAGTTGGTGCCTGCAGCCGATGTCCATCATCAGTCTTTCACCTCACCCCCTTGCAAACCAGCCAAGCAGTCTGAGCCCCAAATCAAGCAGCAGTCTCTTCTGCTTTTTGATGAGTCTGTTAGCATGTGTTCCCAGGGCCATCCACCTAGCCCAGCCCCAGAAGTGGAAGGGATTGAGTGCACCGATTCCCAACCACTTATATTTCAAGATGAGTACATGGGGGGCCAACACAGCACGTCTCGGATGATGATGAAACACAGTTGCCAACTGATGATGCTTTTGCAATTGTGCGGACCGACAAGGAGGGCAGTGGTGAAGACTGGGTGGAAGGTGATGTGGAGGACGATGAGGTCCTCGACCCAACATGGAATCAACCTCATGCAGGTGACCCATGTAGTTTGGAGGAAGAGGCGGTGGTCGCACAGAGCCACCAGCACAGCAGAAGAGGGGGCAGGGTGCCAAAGCAGAGCGTCCGTCCCCTAGACAGTACGCCTGATACTGCCCAACGCATCAAGGGACTGAGCACACCAAAGCCAGGTCCAAGGAGTTCCATAGCATGGCAGTTATTCACACAATGTGCTGATGACAAGACACTAGTGGTTTGCACGTTGTGCAATCAGAGCCTGAAGCGAGGCATAAACGTTCTCAACCTGAGCACAACCTGCATGACCAGGCATCTAAGTGCAAAGCACGAGCTGCAGTGGAGTAGACACCTCAAAAACCAAGAAAGGTCTCTGGCTACTCCTGCTTCCTCTTTTGCATCAGTCTCGGGCCTCTCGGCCTCTTCACCCACCTCTGTAATGACAGTGCCACCTGCCACTCCTCAATTAGAGGACCGGCAAGCAACACTACCACCTGGGTCACCAAACATCTCCACAATGTCCCATGGAAGCATTCAGCTCTCTATCTCCCAAACACTGGGGCGGAAGAGGAAGTACCCCCCTACCCACCCGCGATCCCTGGCCCTGAATGCGAGCATTTCAAAATTACTGGCCTTTGAAATGCTGGCATTCCATCTGGTGGAGACGCAGAGTTTTAAAAGCCTGTGCAACTGTGCAACGCCATCTGTGCCAAGGTCCACCTAACTACGGATACGTGGACCAGTAAGCACAGTCAGGGACATTATTTCTCCCTAACAGCGCACTGGGTAAATGCAGTGGCGGCTGGGCCTGAGGCGGATAGCAGTTTGGCGCATGTCCTTCCATCACCGAGGATTGCAGGGCGCTTCAGTTTGCCTCCTGTTCCTAACTCCTCCTACTCCGCTTCCTCATCCTCTACTGCCTCCTCATCCAGTCAGCGTAACAAATGCACCACCAACTTCAGCACAGCCATGGGTAAACGCCAGCAGGCAGTTTTAAAACTTTCCTGTTTGGGGGAAAAACCACACACAGCGCAGGAGTTGTTGAGGGACATGGAACAACAGACCAATGAGTGGTTGGCGTCAGTGAGCCTCAAGCCGGGCCTGGTGGTGTGCGATAATGGGTGAAATCTCGTAGCAGCTCTGGGCCTAGCCGGTTTGACGCACATCCCTTGCCTGGCCCATGTGCTGAATTTGGTGGTGCAGAGGTTCCTGAAAACGTACCCCGATCTGCCACAGCTGCTGCAGAAAGTGCGGATGTCTGTGCACTTTTGGCGTCCTCACCCTGCTGCTGCTCGCCTGTCAGCGCTGCAGCGTAACTTCGACCTTCCCGCTCACCGCCTTATATGTGATGTGCCCACAAGGTGGAACGCCACCTTGCACATGCTGGCCAGATTGTGTGATCAGCAGCAGGCGATAGTGGAGTTTCAGCTGCAGCATGCACGCGTGAGTTGCTCTGCGGAACAGAACCACTTCACCACCAATAACTGGGCCTCCATGCGAGACCTGTGTGCCTTGTTGCGCTGTTTTGAGTACTCCACCAACATGGCCAGTGCCGATGACGCCGCTCTCAGCGTGACTATCCCAGTTGTATGCCTCCTTGAAAATCGCGACGGGTCATGATGGAAGAGGATGTGGCACAGGAGGAGGAGGAGGAATCGGGTTCATTTCCAAGTCTTTCAGGGCAGTCACTCACAAGTGGCTCCGAGGGTGGGTTCGTGCACCAACAAAGGCCAGGTACACAATTCTCCAGCAAGGGCACAGTTCTGGAGGATGACGCGGTGGAGAATGAGGAGGAGGAAGACATGGAGGAGGAGGAGGAGGAACCATGTTCACAGCAGGATGGCAATCAGACCAGCTCATGGCCATCACTGGTGCGTGGCTGGGGGGATACAGAGGACACAGGTGATACACCTCCCACAGAGGACAGCTTTTCGTTGCCTCTGGGCAGCCTGGCACACATGAGCGATTACATGCTGCAGTCCAGTGTCTCCGCAACGACCGGCGTGTTTTGCACATTTTGACAGGTGCTGATTACTGGGTGGCCACGCTGCTGGATCCCCGTTACAAGGACAATGTACCGTCCTTAATTCCCTCACTGGAGCACACACTGGTAGACGCGCTGCTGGTGCAATTCCCACCTGGCAGCGGGGGCACAGTGGAAGCACAAGGCGAAGGCAGAGGAGGAGGAATAGGTTGCCAACGCAGCCGGGGCATCGCCAGCACCTCAGAAGGCAGGGTTAGCATGGCCGAAATGTGGAAAAGCTTTGTCAGCACGCCACAACAAACAGCACCACCAGCTGATATGGAATGTTTTAGCAGGAGGCAGCATTTCGGCAACATGGTGGAGCAGTATGTGTGCACACGCCTTCACATACTGAATGACGGCTATGCCCCCTTAAACTTCTGGGTCTCCAAATACTACTTCAATCCGTCTTCTAGGCGACTTGTACCCATTGATTTCAATGGAAGTCACCTCCAAGTCGGATCCCCATTCATAGTGAGCCAACTTTACAGGAAGTCGCCCCACTGTGAACCGGCTCTAAGGCAAACCCCTCCCTCCCACAGAGCTGGTATTTGGTATAAATCATGAGGGGGAACTCCACACCAAACTTTAAAAAAAAAACGGCATGGGTTCCCCCTCCAAGAGCATACCAGGCCCTTAGGTCTGGTATGGATTTCAAGGGGAACCCCCCACCCCAAAGCAGCTTGTCCCCATGTTGATGGGGACAAGGGCCTCTTCCCGACAACCCTGACCGTTGGTTGTCGGGGTCTGCGAGCGGGGGGCTTATTGGAATCTGTGAGCCCCCTTTATTAGTCAGCTCTGGGGGTCTTCTTCTGACTTTGGGGTCTTCTTCGGACTTTTCCGCTCTCTGGTTCTTTCTGCCGGGCTACTCTGCTATCTTCTTCCAGCTTTTTTACTAGTGGTGGCCCGATCTTCTCCCTTTTTTCGACTTCAGGGGTCTTCTTCTGACTTTGTTGGTCTTCTTCCGACTTCTCCGCTATCTTCTTCCAGCTCTTTTACTAGCAGCAGGCCGGTCTTCTGCATCGCCGTTTTCAGCCAGGGGGGCGCCAATCCCCCCGGTCTTCTCCGGTGCCTTCCGCCGGGGCCCCCCACCGCTTTAAGCTCTTTTACATTTGGGTGGCGGCCGTGGGCTTCAACGTTTTCTGCTGGGGTGCGCCACTCCCCTGTTTTTTTCTCCACTGCCTTGTTGTTGCCTCTTCTGTCCTCCGCGGGGGCCAGGGCTTCTCCGCCATCTTCTTCCATTCGATGTTGACACGACGAGGTCTCCCGCTGTAATGCTGTCTGGGCGATGTGCATCGACTTATATAGGCATAGGGCGTGGTCACTGGCCTCAAGTCACGCTGCATGAAGAAATCAATGTAAGTCAATGGAGCCATCTAAATGCACACTACTGCAGGCGCTCCAACTTTAAAAAAGGTTCCTGTACTACTTCAATCCGTCTTCTAGGCGACTTGTACCCATTGATTTCAATGGAAGTCACCTCCAAGTCGGATCCCCATTCATAGTGAGGCAACTTTACAGGAAGTCGCCCCACTGTGAACCGGCTCTAAGGCAAACCCCTCCCTCCCACAGAGCTGGTATTTGGTATGAATCATGAGAGGGAACTCCACACCAAACTTTAAATAAAAAACCGGCATGGGTTCCCCCTCCAAGAGCATACCAGGCCCTTAGATCTGGTATGGATTCTGCATCGCTGTTTTCAGCCAGGGGGGCGCCAACCCCCCCCCGGTCTTCTCCGGTGCCTTTCGCCGGGGCCCCCCCACCGCTTTAAGCTCTTTTACATTCGGGTGGCGGCCGCGAGCTTCAATGTTTTCTGCCGGGGTGCGCCACTCCCCTGGTCTTTTGTCCACTGTCTTGTTGTTGCCTCTTCTGTCTGGCTCCTCCGCGGGGGCCAGGGCTATTCCGCCATCTTCTTCCATTCAATGTTGACACAACGAGGTCTCCCGCTGTAATGCTGTCTGGGCGATGTGCATCGACTTATATAGGCATAGGGCGTAGTCACTGGCTGATGCCACCCTGCGACCTCAACCTTTGTGACATCACATTCCCGGGGCATGATGGGAATGTGATGTCACAAAGGTTGATGTCGCAGGGTGGCATCACCTGGTGACCACGCCCTATACCTATATTAGTCGATGCACATTGCCCAGACGGCATTACAGCGGGAAAGCTTGTCGTGTCAACATCGAATGGAAGAGAAGGAAGAAGACAGCGGAGAAGCCCTGGCCCCCGCGGAGGAGCCAGGCAGAAGAGGCAATGACAAGACAGCAGAGAAAAAAACCGGGGGAGTGGCACCCCCCGGCAGAAGACTCCGAATCCTGCGCCCCCCCCATGTAAAAGAACTTAAAGGGGTGGGGGCCCCGGTGGAAGATACAGGAGAAGACCGGGGGATGGCCCCCCGGCAGAAAATGTCGAAGCCTGCAGCCCCCCCAATGTAAAAGAGCTTAAAGGGGTGGGGGGCCCCTGGCAAAAGACCCCCCAGCTGACAAATAAATTATTTTAATAATCTGTGTGGTGTGTTTTTTTTTTTACTTTATATTTTCCCCCCAGGTGAATAGGTAGGGGTACGATGTACCCCAAACTCATTCACATAGGGTGGGGGGCTGGAATCTGGGGGCCACCTTATTATTACCCCGGCCAGGGTTGTTGGGAAGAGGCCCTTGTCCCCAGAGTGCTTTGGGGTGGGGGGGCAGTGCCGTGCACACGTGATCACTCATTACAAAGGGAGAACTGGTCCTGTCAGGGGGAGAAATGCCTGACCGTCTGTTCATACAATGTATTAACAGCGATCTGTCATTTCCCCTAGTCAGTCCCACCCCTTTACAGTTAGAACACACCTAGGGAACATAATTAACCCCTCCCTCGCCCCTAGTGTTAACCCCTTCCCTGCCAGTGACATTTTTATAGTAAGCAATGCATTTTTAGAGCATTGGTTGCTATAAAATGCCAATGGTCCCAAAAATGTGTCTGCCATAATGTCGCAGTACCGATAAAATTCGCTGATTGCCGCCATTACTAGTAAAACAAAAAATATTAATAAAAATGCCATAAAACTATCCCCTATTTTTGTAAACGCTATAACTTTTGCGCAAACCAATCAAGAAACGCTTATTGCGTTTTTTGGAGCCAAAAATATGTAGAAGAATACGTATCGGCCTAAACTGAGGAAAACAAAAAAAAATGTTGATATATTTTTGAGGGATATTTATTATAGCAAAAAGTAAAAAATATTTTTTTTTTTTAAATTGCCGCTCTATTTTTGTTTATAGCGCAAAAAACCGCAGAGGTGATCAAATGCCACAAAAAAAAAGCTCTATTCGTGGAAAAAAAAGGTTGCCAATTTTGTTTGGGCACCACGTCGCACGACCGCGCAATTGTCAGTGAAAATGACGCAGTGAAGACAAAGAAAAATGGATAGCCGCACTCCAAAACCTGATGGGTGGTCTTTTATTCAATAGACAGCATGTACAAAAATAGGGTCACAGCAGTGGAAACAAGGAACAGCCGACGCGTTTCGCACTGGATCAGTGCGCCAGCACCCTCGTATCCTGCACCACCTGTAACTATTTAGTGATCCCACCTGGAGCGGTGACTCCTTTCTTTCTAAAATGACGCAGTGCCGAATCTCAAAAACTGGCCCGGTCATTGACCAGTAATATGGTCCGGGGCTCAAGTGGTTAAAAAATAACAAAACAGTAAAGTTAGCCAAATTTTTTGTGATAATGTGAAAGATGATGTTACACCAAGTACATAGAAACCTAACTTGTCATGCTTTAATATTGCACACACTCATGGAATGGCGCCAAACTTCAGGACTTTAAAATTTCCATATGCAACGCTTTTTTTTTATTTTTTATTTTTTTACAGGATACCAGTTTAGAGTTACAGAGGAGGTTTAGTGCTTAAAGTATTGCTCTCGCTCTAACGCACGCGTCAATTCCTCACATGTGTGGTTTGAACGGTGTTTACATATGTGGGCGGGACTTACATGCGTGTTCGCTTCTGAGTGCGAGCTACTAGGTGCAGGGGCTATTTAATTATTATTATTTAGTTTTGTTATGTAATCATTCAATAAGACCTCCCCTTCAGGCTGAAAAGCATGCGATCGGGGCAAAGAAACACAGATCTCATGCTTTCAACCGCCATTAAAGCTTTGTTTATGTTTCTGCATTACGGTTGAACTGAGCATGCCCAGGCACTTAGAATTTTTGAGGTTGCTTTTTGTGGGTGAAAATCACTTGGATGTCTCTGAGCATGCTCATACAGTGTGGTTTTTGGGCTAGTAATTTAAGGACATCCTTAAAGCGGATGGCCCCTTAAAAAAATAAAATAAAAGCCAGCAGCTACAAATACTGCAGCTGCTGACTTTTAATATTAGGACACTTACTTGTCCTGGAGTCCAGCGGTGTCCGCAGCAGAAGACGAGAGTTCGCTCGTCTCTCTGCTGCTCCCCCCTCCATCCATGGTGAGGGAACCAGGAAGTGAAGCGCCCGGTTCACTGCCCGGTTCCCTACGGCGCATGCGCGAGTCGCGCTGCGCCCGCCGATTGGCTCCCGCTGTGTGCTGGGAGCCGAGAGTTCCCAGCACACAATGAGAAAAACCTGTCTTTTGCCCAAGACTGCGAGCGAAAGTGGGTGCAAATACCTGTCTTTAGACAGGTATCTGCACCCCCCTCCCCCCATAAAGGTGTCAAATGTGACACCGCAGGGGGGGAGGGTTCCGATCAGCGGAACTTCACTTTAGGGTGGAGATCCGCTTTAAAAGGTGTAACCAGTTACAAGTTCACCCAAACTAGAGACTGAACTTTGTCCATGTGTTTTCAATTGCTTCATTAGCATACATGTTATATAAAGTGTGTATAGAGCATTTGTCAGCTGCCCTGAGAGGGGGCAGGCTGTCAAGAATGTTGTTGCTAAACAGATATGGGTATGGAGTTGGGTGTATGGGAGGATGTACTGTGTTTTACTTTGTTTTATTTTTTTATTTTTTTATGGTTGAACTGGATGGACTTGTGTCTTTTTTCAACCTGACTAACTATGTAACTATATTTTTTTGAGCAAGTTTGTTTTTTTGAGCAAGTTTGTTTTTGGCAATGTATGTTTTTTTAATGATGTCCACTTTGATGTGTTTGTCTCTGCTGTATTATTTTGCAAAATATTTCTCAAGATAGTGTGACTGTTTCAATCCTGTCTGTGGGTCTATCCTCTTATTTTCAAAGAATAAACCATATGCCGTTTACTGTCTGAAATTAACCTATGTATATTTCTATGTTTTAAATTTATTTTTGTTTGTTTGTGTGTTGTTTTTTTTTTTGCTTTCCTTGTTTTGTTGACCAATAAAATTACTTTAAAATGTTGAAGTTTGTATTTTGTTACTTTTTCATACTACAGATTTTGACAGCTGCCGCTGATTGGTTAGGTCAATCAGGTGTGATTTGTCTCTAAGCTTCTTTCCTGGTGTGTATGCATGAAATGTTTGCTGCTATGTTTAATCACCAGGAAAGTAAAAAGACAGAGCCGTAAGTACTGTTTCCTTTTTACTGCAGTGGTCCTCAGCCTCAGTCCTCAATTACCCCTGACAGGACATGTTTTGTGGATTTATCTTATCAATAATTGCTGTCCAGACAGTCTTTTTTAAAGCACATGTGCAAGATGAAGGGTAAACCTGCAAACATGCCCTGTTGTGGGGGGGGGGGGTGTATTGGTGGACAGGCTTGAAGTACTGATTTACAACACTGTGCTTAACCACTTGCCGCCCGCCAATGACATATGACGTCATCAGGATATTGAGCGGCTGCGCGCCCCCGGGGGGAGCGCATCATGGCGATCGTTGTTGCTGGGTGTCAATCTGACACCCCGCAACACCGATCTAGGTAAAGTGTCTCTCACGGAGAAACTTTACCACGTGATCAGCCGTGTCCAATCACGGCTGATCACGATGTAAACAGCAAAAGCCGGTAATCGGCTTTTCCTCACTCGCGTCTGTCAGACACGAGTAGAGGAGAGCCGATCGGCTGCTCCTCTGACAGGGGGGGTTTGTGCTGATCAATTATCAGCACAGCCCCCCCCCCCGAGGATGCCCACCGGACCACCAGGGATGCCCACTGGACCACCAGGGATTTCAAAAAAAGGTATGCCACCCTAGACCACCAGGGATGACACAATGGATACCAATCAGTGCCACAATGGATGCCAATCAGTGCCCACAATGGGCATCACTGATTGGCAGGCATTGTTTGGCAGTGATTGGCATCCATTAGTACAACACAGTTAGTACAACACATCTATGCCCATCCATGCTGCCTATCAGTGCCCATCCATGCTGCCTATCAGTGCCCATCCATGCTGCCTATTAGTGCCCATCCATGCTGCCTATCAGCACCCATATGTGTCGCCTATCCCTGCCCATCTGTGCCACCTTTCCCTGCCCATCTGTGCTGCCTTTCCCTGCCCATCCGTGCCGCCTATCCATGCCCATCCGTGCCGCCTATCCCTGCCCATCCATGCCGCCTATCCCTGCCCATCTGTGCTGCCTATCCCTGCCCATCCGTGCCACCTATCTGTGCCGCCTATCAGTGCCCATCCGTGCCGCCCATCAGTGCCGCATATTGGTGCCCATCATCAATGCCACCACATTAGTGCCACCTCATCGGTGCCCATCAGTGCCACATTATCAGTGCCAGTCAGTGCAGTACCATCAGTGCCCATTAGTGAAGGAGAAAACATACTTATTTACAATGTTTTATAACGGGGGAAAAAATACTTTTTTTTTCAAAATTTTCTGTCATTTTTTTTTTTTAAATAAAAATCCTAGAGGTGATCAAATACCACCAAAAGAAAGCTCTATTTGTGGGTACAAACTGATAAAATTTTAGTTTGGGTACAATGTAGCATGACCGCGCAATTGTCATTCAAAGTGCAACAGCACTGAAAGCTAAAAATTGGCTTGGGCGGGAAGGTGTATAAGTGCCCTGTATGGAAGTGGTTAAATCTAGCACAAGACAATCCTATTCTAATTGTGGCTGTTTGAGGGAAGCCAGGTGAGTGTTAGAACCCCTGCTTGTGTTTTTTGGGTTAGGCTTTGTGTCCCTTTTCTTAAAATTGGCTTCACTTCCTCTCACACAGCTGAACAGGGAGTGAGGTTAAAACCCTACCAATGTCTTTTCTTGGGGACACACGGGTCAATCTAACTAGTGTCCCCATTAAGCAAATTGTACTCTAGCACTGCTGTGTACACCCCAAATCATTAGTTAGCTTGGGGTTTAGTAAAGGCAAAGCCACTCTGCAGTAGAAGCGTAGTCGCTGAAAATCAGAAGGGAAGCACTGATGGTTTTAACATCCAATCCTGTAGAAGCAATTATTTTTTTTGTTCCTTGCTTGTCCACTTGTAGTGCAAAGTGGATTTGACTTTCGTAAATGGACCCCCACAGCAAAATGCTAGAGTGCAATTTCCATAATGGGAAACTATTTAGATTGATCTGTGTGTGTCCAAGAAAATACATTAGTAAGGTTTTACCCTCACTTCCTGTTTGGCTATGTGACAGGAAGTGAATGAATTTGAAGTAGAAAGTGACAACATTTGTGAGGTGTCTTCACCCTATCAGGGGTGCAGACATCCCCAAAAAATTAGCAGATGATACTTATTTACAAATTAATAAAATTGTTTATTTAACATTGGGTGGTGTTTGTGGGGTCCCTAACACACATTCATACATATTAGCAACGCTGTATCCTGGCCTGTTGGCATGGTTATATTTTCTTAGTCCTCTCAATAAACTTCTCAGAAATTTGTGCTTAAACTAGAACTATAATCAACACTTTTTTTCTTTCATTTTGGATAGAGTGAGGGAGGGAGGGTTATAGGCCCTGTCAGTTTATTTTGTATTATCCCTGTCCAATTGGGGAGATTTGCCTTCACTTCCTGCCCCATAGCCAAACAGGAAGTGAAAGAAAAACTATGCAAATTAACGGAATCCAGTGCCCCCCCTCCCTCAGAACTAGTGTGTCATAAAAAAACAGGGTGTGGCCTTGACAGGGAGGGTGGGTGATTTTTCTATTAGGAGGTGCAGAAATGTAGTCAGGCCTAGGGCAGCACAAAACCTAAATATACTGCTGCATATTAGGGCTTATTTAGACAGGATCTAATTTATAACATGCTTTTATATTGTAGGAGGAAACCCACGCAGGCACAGGGAGAACATGCAAACTCCAGGCAGATGGTGTCACGGGTGGGATTCAAACCAGCGATACTTTTTGCTGCTAGGTGAAAGTGCTATACACTACACCACTGTGCTGAATGAACATGTTCGCGGCTGAAAGCATGAGATCAGTGTCTTTTTTCCAATCACATGCTTTCCAGCCTGGAGGACAGATGTGGGGTCTTATTGACCCCGCCTCTCTCCATTAAGAGGATCTGTCACACACTAGTCCTATTACAAGGGATGTTGACATTCCTTGTAATAGGAATAAAAGTGATAAAATAAGGGACAAAAAAGTGCAAAAAGAAAAATATTACATTACGAATGAAAGAAGAAAAGAAGGAGATGGAAGAAGAAGAAGCGAGGAAAGAAGATATTAATAAAGGACTTGTCAAAAGCCGGCTATTGTAATTTTTTACACTTTTGACACTTGTTTTTGGTGAAATGATAGAGGTACAGTGTACCCCATTACCATTTCACACAGGGGGGCCGGGATCTGGGGGTCCCCTTTGTTAAAGGGGTCTTCCAGATTTCAATAAGCCCCCTGCCCGCAGACCCCTACAACCACCGGCCAGGGTTGTGGGGATGAGGCCCTTGTCCCCATCAACATGGGGACAAGGTGCTTTGGGGGGGACCCCAAAGCACCCTCCCCATGTTGACGGCATGTGGCCTGGTACAGTTCAGGAGAGGGGGTGGCCGCACTTTGTCCCCCCTCTATTCTGCGGCCGGCCAGGTTAACGTGCTCGGATAAGGGTCTGGTGTGGATTTTTGGGGGGACTCCACGGGATTTTTTTTTAATTTGGGGTGGAGTTCCCCTTAAAATCCATACCAGACCTGAAGTGTCTGGTATGGATATTTGGGGGAAGCCCAAGTCATTTTTTTTTTACGGTGGGGTTCACCTTAATATCCATACCAGCCCTGAAGGGCCTGGTAATGGAATTTGGGGGGATCCCACGTTTTTTTTTTTTTTTAAAGAATGAATTCTCTCAGAATTGCCGGCAGCCGACAATTCATTATAGCCACGAATCAGTTTTAAATGCCTTTTTTTCCTTCAGAATGTCATATTGTGCTGGGACAGTTCTAACCACGGGAATTTAAGCATTATTAAGCATTATTAAATTCACTGCTCCCGAAAAAATGTCTGTTTTAAAAAATAAAAAAAACATTGATACATGTCCCCTGGGGCAGGACTCAGGTCCCCAAACACTTTTTAGGACAAAACTTGCATATTAGCCTTTAAAATTAACACTTTTGATTTCCCCCATAGACTTCTACAGCGAGTTTGGCGCGGCTTTACATATTAATTGCATTGCGCCGGCTGCTGCGCCCGGTTCATGCGCCTAATTAAGGATTCATCCAGCGCACTAATTAAGCCATGAACCGGCGCGGTGACAGGACAATAGTAAATCACCTAGAAGATTAAAGATGACTTATTACGTTAATGGTAATAGAGCTGGCAAACTTTTAGCACAGAATATTAGAGGGCACAGATAGAGAAGTAAAATACCCTATATAATTCATCCAGGAACTAAGCAAAAAGAATACCACCCTCAAAAATAGCAGACGCCTTTAGTTTCTAATACTGATCACTAATACCGCCGCCTCGGCCTCTTTTCCACCTGAAATGCTAGAAGCACTGATTGTAACCTTGCCTAAGCCAGGGAAGGAACCCAATTCCCCTTTAAACTTAAATATTTGAAACTATATGCAAAATTAAAAGGCTTACATTTTGTTAACATATTACCCACACTCATTCACCCCGACCAAACAGGCAAGCTTCGGCCGCTACACAACATTATTCACATGGCAGGGGTGCAGAAAAGGCTTTCTCTGCTTCTAACATTGAATGCAGAGAAGGCTTTTGACCGTATACACTGGCTAGATTTGGCCAGAGAATTGGAATTTACCATATCAAATGGAAGGAGGCAAGGGTGTACATTGTCTCCCTTGATATTGAACCTTTTGATAGAACCTTTAGCTATTTACATTAAAAATCATTCTCGTTTTCCAGCAGGCAACAATATATATTCCAACAGCTTATTTCCTGACGACATTATCATGATTATGTCAGAAGTGGACTCTTCCCTGGCTGCGGAACTTGAAGCTTTAGATCTGTTCAATCGCATATCGTATTATAAGGTCAATGAAAGCAAATCTCTCATACTGTATTCCATGCAGGGCATCAGTTGCACCCGTCTCGCGGTTCCCTTTCTCATGCCAAAACTTCTAAGTGCTGGCGGGCCCGCTCCTTAACAACCGATAATTGCTGCATTCTTTTGTGTACATTTCAGTTGTTTGTGGGAGAATCCTGCTGACAGCTGAAAGAACCGAGCCAGTAGGTATCGATTTTAGATCTTACACTAGATGATCATGGAAAGACTTGCACTCAAATCTGTAGTGGCAATTTGTCTTCTTCCTTACAGACAACTATATTTTTTTCTGCCAGGTTACCATGGACATGTGATACTGGTCACTAAAAGGGAGTCAAGGGCCATGACTTATCATGCTGCAATATCATTTAAGAAGTGCTCAGTAGTCATTTTAGCATGTCTTAAAGCCCAATTCCACCTTTGGGCAAAACACCAACACTGGCCATCATGAAAGTGCCTGGACCTATAGGAGAATGCTGCAAAGAATGGTGGGGAATGGTGGTGAAGGACAGGAGGGAGGTGGCTGGAGAAGGAGGAGACAATAAACATGGAATTCGGTTTAAAGCACTATTTGGCTCTTCTAAATCGATACTAAACATCCTCTCAAAAGCACTTTAATACATTTCGCACTAAAGTACTTATGAATGAGATTATCAGCGTGAAACAATTCAGATGACTAAAATAAGACTAAAACTAAATAGAAATTTGATGTCAAAATGAACACTGCAGGACAGAACAAAAGAAAAAAAATAGGTGATGCTTCAGATCCCTCAAATAGCAGCAGACTGTGTCACTAGACCAGATTGCGTAGTGATAACTTGCAGAAAGGCTGTGTACTATCAACAGTCAACTTAAAAAAATAGACATGTCTGGGTTAATGCAAAAATGTAAATAATTAAATTAAAATGAAATTATCATAACTGTGAAGATTTACATGTAGAAGTTATACACCCCCCCCCCCCCCTACCCTTGTCTGCCAACTGCTTTAAGTCAGGTCATATGCAAACCTTCTAATCATTCTGTTTAAAAAATAAAAATCTGAATAAAACTAGATTAATGTAGGACTGAATGTTCAAATTATTGAATAATCATAATTGTAACCAGTTCTGGTTCAGGCTATAGAATCTCACCTGGTTGACTGCTACAGAATGTATTTCTCTGCACATACCTCCGACAAATCCTAGTCCAATTGTAGGACCCTCAAAGTCTGTATTCCTGTAAACCAAAAACAAGTACCATATGTAGGAGCTAATGATCTTTATCTGGAAATGTGTACAAATGTTGTCATTGTCCATAGTGAAGATCTGGATAAAGGAAAATCTAACTTTTTTTATTGTGATGAGGCATGGCCAAAGACGGGAGCATTCCTGATGAACAAGATCCTCCAGATGTCTTGGAATCAAGTCTACACTTTGAACCACTTAAGCCCCGGAACAATATGCTGCTAAATGCCCAGAGGCGTTTTTACAATTCCGCACTGCGTCACTTTAACAGACAATTGCGAGGTGGCTCCCAAACAAAATTTGCATCCCTTTTTTTCCCACAAATAGAGCTTTCTTTTGATGGTATTTGATTGCCTCTGCGATTTTTATTTTTTGCGCTATAAACAAAAATAGAGCGAAATTTTTGAAAAAAAAAAACTATATTTTTTAATTTTGTTAAGAAAATCGAATGAACTAAATGTTAGTCAAACATTTAGGCCAAAATGTATTCAGCTACATGTCTTTAGTAAAAAAAAAAATCACAATAAAAAAAAATAGCTACCTAGCGGCAACAGTGACACTAATACAGCGATCAGAAAAATGAACGCTTAGTGACACTGGCAATAGGAGGTGAAAGGGTTAACTAGGGCGGTGATCAAGGGGTTAAAACTTTATATGGGGGGGGTACGGGGCTACCCTGGACCTAACACTAAATGCCTGTCACACTAACTGTGACATTGACACTAAATACAGTGATCAGTAAATATATGATCACTGCAATCAGTGACAGTGTGACAGGGGGGGTGGGGGGGTTATCGGAAGGGGTTAATGTGCCTATGTGTGTGGTGTCAGTGTGCTGTTGGTGCGACTTACTGTGTGATGTCTTCTCTCTTCTCGGCGGATTGAAAATACCACCGAGAGGAGAGGTGACATCACTTCCTCTGCCTGTGTTTACATTACATAGGCAGAGGAAGTACACTGCAGGGAGGATGCGGATTGGCTGGGAGCGATCCGGAGGGGGCGGACAAAAACGAAAAGCCGCCCCCTCATCCCAGATTGCTCCTGCAGCCACAAGGACCGCCGCAAGTACCAGGGGGGGTTCGATCGGACCCCCGACCCACGTCTAGGCAGGGACGTACAAGTACGCCAATAAAGTCATTATCTCTGTGGTTGGAGGAAAGATATCCACAATACTTTAAAGGACTACATTTACCATCTGGTTTGGAAATTTAAATTGAATAAAGTTAAATACATTCCAGGTGCATCAAAACAAAAGGCATGCAAAGCCTCAGTCCCCTTTCACACTTGCTTGTGCTTACAAAGTCGTACTGAAATTGTGTCTATATTATTCAAGTACGATTTGCATGCTACTTGAGGGTTTAACATTGAGGTCTATGGACAACAACTTGCATGGAAGTTGGACCAAAGTAGTGCAGGAACTACTTTAAAGTTGGCACGACTTATGCTGCGTACACACGATCATTTTTCGGGTTGTAAAAAGGGATGTTTTCAGGCTCTAGAAAAAACAAAGTTTTTTTCAACTTGAACATTAAAACGGCCTTGTCTACACACGATCGTGAAAAAAAATGCTCTAGCAAAGTGTGGTGACATACAACACGTACGACGGCACTATAAAGGGGAAGTTCCATTCAGATGGCTGCTTTAGCTGATTTTGTGTTAGTAAAAGACGATTCACGCTTTTCTATCTGTTACAGCGTGATGAATGTGCTTACTCCATTACGAACGCTAGTTTTACCAGAACGAGCGCTCCCGTCTTCTGAGCATTTTTCACGTCATTAAAGCCCACACACGACCATTTTTTACAACCCAAAAAACAACAACGTTTAAAACGTTGTGATTATTAGAGCATATTCAAAAAAAAATTGGCCGTTTTTTACAACCCAAAAAACGACAACGTTTAAAACGTAGAGCATATTAAAAAAAAAAAAATTGCACAATCGTTTTTACATCAACGTGGCTCGATAAAATGTCTCCTTGTCATGCCAGTCCCACGATCGAAAATTTATCTAGTATACATATGCGTGAAATTAGCAATCATGTGTACGTGCATAGCATTCAAAAGTCAAGTGCAATACATGCAGTAGTCAGAATATGTGAATGTTCATATTGAGAGAACCTCATGGCATTAATGTTTATCTCGTTCCATATTCATGTGATTTTGCAAAGTATTCCTAACAAACGTCGTCAGGACAATTTTCTAACCTATGACAGAACTGCGTACATGAGTTGGATTGATCCCCAGGGGGCCAAACTTATCGGGGAGTTATAGTCCATCCAGGCCTATCTAGGAAATACTTAAGCCCTTAATCGCCCTATAGTGTTAACCCCTTACATGCCAGTGACATTTAAACAGTAATTATTGACTATTTTTAACGCTATAAATCTATCCCCTATTTTGTAGATGCTATAACTTTTGCACAAACCAATCAATATATGCTTATTGCGATGTTTTTTATCGAACATATGTAGAAGAATACACATTGGCCTAAACTGATGAAGATTTACATTTTTTGGGGGTATAATATTATAGCAAAAAGTTAAAAATATATATTTTTTTTCAAAATTGTTGTTCTTTTTTGTTTATAGCGGGAAAAAAAACCCACAGAGGTGAAGGTGATCAAATACAACCAAAAGAAAGCTCAATGTGTGAAAAAAAACATAAATTTTATTTGGGTACAGCATCTATGCATTAAGGGGGCAAATCCTTCCAGTCCTCAAGTGGTTAACTGGCAATTGTGACACTGTACCCAAATAAAATTACTTTTTTTTTTACAAACTGAGTTTTCTTTTGGTGGTATTTGATCACCTATGCAGTTTTTATTTTTTTGTGCTACAAAAAAAGACGGCCAATTTTGGTTTTAAAAAAGATCAATTTAGGTCAATATGTAATATTTTTGTTAACCAAACCATCATTTTACTTGCGGGAAAAAAAGCCCGTAGCTATACCTTTAAAAATGTGCACATGTCCCCGCTTGTTACAACCCAAAAAACGACAACGTTTAAAACGTAGAGCTTTTCCAAAAAAAAAATTGCCCGTTTTTCAGAACTCGAAAAATGCTCTGAAGCCCACCCACAATCGTTTTTAGTCCGAAAAATGATCATGTGTACGTGGCATTAAAGTCGTGCCAATATAAATGGAAGTCATTGAAAATCATGGATAATGACTCGTCATGTGATTTTGCAGTCCAAAATCGTGGGACAAATTGTATAAGTGTGAAAGGGGACTTACAGTCCATCCAGGCCTATCTAGGAAATACTTAAGCCCTTAATCGCCCCATAGTGTTAACCCCTTACATGCCAGTGACATTTAAACAGTAATTATTGACTATTTTTAACGCTATAAATCTATCCCCTATTTTGTAGATGCTATAACTTTTGCGCAAACCAATCAATATATGCTTATTGCGATGTTTTTTATCGAACATATGTAGAAGAATACACATTGGCCTAAACTGATGAAGATTTTTTTTTTTTTTTTACATTTTTTGGGGGGTATAATATTATAGCAAAAAGTTAAAAATATATATTTTTTTCAAAATTGTTGTTCTTTTTTGTTTATAGCGGAAAAAAAAAACACAGAGGTAAAGGTGATCAAATACAACCAAAAGAAAGCTCAATGTGTAAAAAAAAAACATACATTTTATTTGGGTACAGCATCGCACAACCGTGCAATTGTCAGATATCGCAAAAAAAATGGTCTATGCATTAAGGGGGCAAATCCTTCCAGTCCTCAAGTGGTTAACTGGCAATTGCGACACTGTACCCAAATAAAATTACTTTTTTTTTTACAAACTGAGTTTTCTTTTGGTGGTATTTGATCACCTATGCAGTTTTTATTTTTTTGTGCTACAAAAAAAGACGGCCAATTTTGAAAAAAAAAAAATGTTTTACTTTCTGCTAAAAAGACAACAAATAAAAAAAAAAAAAAAAAACGAATTTCTTCATCAATTTAAGTCAATATGTATTCTGCTTTATATTTTTGTTAACCACTTGCCGACCGCCCACCATCATTTTACTGCGGGAATGTGGCACTGCTGGGCAAGAGCCCGTAGCTATACCTCCGCTCTAAAGCGGCCGCTAGGGGGGCACGTGCACATGTCCCCGCTCGCCCCCGAGTCCCGCGGGAGTGCCCGGCGGGTACGATCGCCGCCGGGCACACGCAATCGCTCGTTACAGAGCGGAAACCGGGAGCTATGTGTGTAAACACAAAGCTCCCGGTCCTGTCAGCGGGGGAAACGCTGATTTTCTGTTCATACAATGTATGAACATAAGATCAGTGATTTCCCCTAGTGAGGCTACCCCCCATACAGTTGGAACACACCCAGGAACACACTTAACCAGTTCCCTGCCCCCTGGTGTTAACCCTTTCACTGCCAATGGCATTTTTATAGTAATACAATGCATTTTTATGGCATTGATCGCTATAAAAATGCCAATGGTCCCAAAAATGTGTCAAAAGTGTCCAAAGTGCCCGCCATAATGTCACAATACTAAAAAAAATGCTGCTCGCCGCCATTACTAGTAAAAAAAAATATTAATAAAAATGCCATAAAATGACCCCCTATTTTGTAAACGCTATAAATTTTGCGATTTTTTAACGAAAAATATGTAGAAGAATACGTATCGGCCTAAACGGAAATTTATTTTAGCAAAAAGTAAAAAATATTGCATTTTTTTCAAAATTGTCGCTCTATTTTTGTTAATAGCGCAAAAAATAAAAACCGCAGAGATGATCAAATACCACCAAAATAAAGCTCTATTTGTGGGAAAAAAGGACGCCAATTTTGTTTGGGAGCCACGTCGCACGACCGTGCAATTGTCAGTTAAAGCGACGCAGTGCCGAATCACAAAAAGTGCTCTGGTCATTGGACAGCAATATGGTCCGGGGCTAAAGTGGTTAAACAAAATCCCAATAAGTGCATTGATTGGTTTACCCAAAAGTTACTATACTAATGACTGTGCACTGGAAGGGGTTAACATCAGGGGTGATCAAAGGGTTAAATGTGTCCCTAAGGGGTGTTTTTCAACTGTGGGGATTGTGCTTTGACTTGGAGATCTGTGTTTTCCCCTCTGACAGAACAGCGATCTGCCTTGTTTACATGGGCAGAGCACCATTCTGCCTCTCCTCAGAACGATTGTCAGGTCCCGGAGGACATCTCATATGCTGGACCCACTGATTGGCTCCCACAGCGTGTGCACGTCCAGGGGGCCGAAGAAAAAAATCATGTACAGGTATGTGATTTTGCACTTAAGTGCCACCCTGCCACAGTATATGTACATGGAGTTTGTCCTTAAGCAGTTAAACTATTTCAAAGCCTGGTCTGAAGTTACTTAACCACTTAACTACGGACCACATTCAATTGACGGCGACATGATAGCTCCATTGTTCTGACAGGACATCAAATATCGTCCTCGTCTTTTAGAGCCACTAGGGGGCGCGCGCACGCCGTGTTACTGGGAACATGATGCGCGTGCCCGGTGGCCATCGCGATTGCCCAGTAACTGAGCAGGACCGTAGATCTCTGTGTGTAAACACAGTGATCCATGTCCTGTCAGGGAGAGGAGACCGATGCTGTGTCCCTTGTACATAGGGACACAGATCGGTCACCTCCCCCAGTCAATCCACTCCCCCCACAGTAAGAATCACTCCCAGGGTACACATTTAACCCCCTCCTTGCCCTTAGTGTTAACCCCTTCCTTGCCAGTCACATTTATACAGTAATCAGTACATTTTTATAGCACTGTTCACTGTATAAATGTGAATGGTCCTAAAAATGTGTCAAAAGTGTCCAATGTGTCCGCCATAATGTCGCAGTCCCAATAAAAATCGCAGATCGCCGCCATTACTAGTAAAAAAAAATATGTTTAAATAATAATTGTGTCCCCTATTTTGTAGGCGCTATAACTTTTGCAAACCAGTCACTATACACTTATTGCGATTTTTTTTTACCAAAAATATGTAGTAGAATACATATCGGCCTAAACTGAGAAAAAAATCACATTTATTATAGCAAAAAGTAAAAAAATATGGTGCTTTTTTTAAAAAAAAATTGTCGTTGTTTTTTTGTTTATAGCACAAAAAATAAAAACCGCACAGGTGATCAAATACCACCAAAAGAAAGCTCTATTTGTGGGAAAAAAAGGACGTCAATTTTGTTTGGGAGCCACGTCGCAGGACCTTGCAATTGTCAGTTAAAACTACGCAGTGCTGAAAGCTGAAATTTCACCTGGGAAGAAAGGGGTATATGTGCCCAGTAAGCAAGTGGTTAAAAGGGGTACATGGTGGTAATGGAGTATGGAAGAACAGGGCTGTAATGCAAACATGGGGAGAAGTGGTGACATGCTATTGTGGTGACATGCTATTGCTAGGGAAAACAAGGATGAGATGACAGCCAGATAGCGGTAGAGCGGTACAGGCAAGGGTGACCGGTCTCTCTCATAGTGAATAAAGTAGTTGGTGCCCCAGCAATCGGAACCAGACCTGCATAGCTGAGAGCCTAGGGACCTATCCACATTGTACAGCAGAGAAGAGAGTTAATTATGCTTGTGCAGGGTCCGCACTGATGCCTGTTCTGTCACTGGAAGGGAGGTGGCAGAGTCAAGCTGGACTGGTGGAATTGGGCACTGCTCTGTGGTGTCTCCTTGGAAATATTACATTCTGAGCAGGTAAATGTATTGTGGGATTGGGTGGTACCTGCATGTCAGCATCAGATTTTGATACAGAGACACCAGGGACCGGGTGTACGGCGGAGTACCGCCATAATGTTGATGCTACATGAAAGTGGCCCTGCCTGGTCCCGGGTATTAGCGAGCATGTGTTTTTAAATAATTAATAATAAGCATAAACTTTACCTATTGTGTGTGTGTGTATATATATATTATTAACCACTTCCATACTGGGCACTTAAACACCCTCCTGACCAGACCAATTTTCAGCTTTCAGCGCTCTTATATTTTGAATGACAATTACTTAGTCATGCAACACTGTACCCAAATAATTTTTTTGTCCTTTTTTCCCACAAATAGAGCTTTCTTTTGGTGGTATTTGATCACCTTTGGGTTTTAAATTTTTTGCGCTATTAATGAAAAAAGACCGAAAATTTGGAAAAAAAATGATTTTTTCTTAGTTTCTGTGAAAAAAAATTGCAAATTATAAATTTTTCTTCATAAATTTTGGCCACAATTTATACTGCTACATGTCTTTGATAAAAATAACCCAAAGTTTTTGGAAATTATTTGGTCTGTGTGAAAGTTTTAGGCCTCGTACACACGAGGCAATAGATTTGTTCAAAACGGTCTGTCCGACCGATTTGAACAAATCTGTCTGTTTGGATTTTGGTTTGCTCGCGTGTACACACGAGCAAACCAAAATCCCCGCCAGCAGATGGCGCGCTGACGTGGCGGTGACGTGGCGGTGACGTTGACGCCACCACGTCACCGCACCAGGAAGTAAAACACTTCCGCGCATGCGCCGAATCCATTCGGCGGCGGTGCGAGGCGACATGTCTGCTGTTAAGTGTACTAACCAGCAGATATGTCGGGCTGACGGATTCCCACCCAATAGATTTCAAAGCAGGCTTTGAAATCTGTCGGGTGGCCAAATCCGTCGGCTCGCCCGTACACACGATCGAATCTGTTTGCTGGGACGGTCGGGCCGACCGTTTCCAGCAGACAGATTTGATTGTGTGTACGAGGCCTAAGAGTCTACAAGCTATGGTGCAAATCATAAAAAAATATCACATCTGATCACACCTGATGTACTGAAGGCCTATCTAATTTCTTGAGACCCTAACAAGCCAGGAAAGTACAAATGCCCACAGATGGCACAGGTGGGCACTGATGAGGTGGCACAGGTGGGCACTGATGAGGTGGCACAGGTGGGCACTGATGAGGTGGCACAGGTGGGCACTGATTGCAGATTTGCGCTGAGGTGGCAGGTGGGCACAGTGGCACAGGTGGGCACGGTGGCACAGGTAGGCACAGGTGGTACTGGTAGGCACAGGTGGGCACAGTGGTAATGGTGGGCACGGTGGTAATCGTGGACACGGTGGTACTGGTGGGCACGGTGGTAATGGTGGACACTGTTGGGCACACGGTGGTACTGGTGGGCATGCGGTGGTACTGGTGGGCACACGGTGGTACTGGGGGGCACTGTGGTACTGTGGGGGGCACTGTGGTACTGTGGTGGGCACTGTGGGGGCCACTGTGGTACTGTGGGGGCACTGTGGTACTGTGGGGCACTGTGGTACTGTGGGGGGCACTGTGATACTGTGGGGGGCACTGTGGTACTGTGGGGGGCACTGTGGTGGGCACTGTGGTACTGTGGGGGGCACTGTGGTACTGTGGTGGGCACTGTGTTACTGTGGGGGAGAATGTGTTACTGTGGGGGGCACTGTGGCACTGTGGGGGCACTGTAGTACTGTGGGGGCACAGGTTGGTGACATTTTATTTTTTATTTTTAGCGCTGGTTACCTTAGATTTCTCTCCCTCCTCACAAGCACTGTCTGTGTGAGGAGCGGAGAGTCGGCAATGAGAGATGATCTCATATGTTTACATATGAGATCATCTCTCATTGGCCGCAAGATCGCACTGTAAATAGCCGCTGTGATTGGCTATTTACCGCAATCTGTGTTTGGCTGTGTCCGAGGGACACGGCCAGCACAGGAGTTCCCCGCTGCGCGCTCGGGAGCGTGCGCGGGGTACGAGGAAAGGGGCGGCCATAAAAACACGGCTTGTTAGGGATTCAGGACTGCGCTGCGGCCGTACAAAGTCATACGGCCGTCAGCTAGTGGTTAAATAAAATAAAAAAGGATGTTACTATTTGACAACCGGATTATATCTGCAATCAAAGACTTACGTGATAAATTGAGCATTGTCATGTGCTATTCTAGGCAATAACTTTTCCTTTTTCCATATAGCAAAGTCTGACAAAGTAGCAGCAGCTGAAATGTTTACTTCAATCTGATCCTTGGTATTCCAGATCTCAAGCCCAACAAGAACCACAGAAATGTTTACCATCTTGTAATCCTGTGTAAAATAGAATAGTTAACAGTCTAACTGTTTGAAAAAAAATGCAAAAATTAGATTTTCCGCCCTTTATTTGTTTTTGGATAAGAGATTTTTTTGGTCCATTGCTCACAGGTAGTCAAATTGGATAAGTTTGTTTCTTCTAAGTGAGAAATAAGTACTGGAACACTGCAGGGTTGTGTGTTAAAGGGGTTGTAAAGGTTCGTCTTTTATTTTCTAAATTGGTTCCTTTAAGCTAGAGCATTGTTGGTTCACTTACCTTTTACTTTGATTTCCCTTGTTTTTTTCTTTGTTTGAATTTCTCACTTAGTCTTTCTCCTCAGTGAGCTTTCCACCATCATCCAAGCGGTGGAAAGTCATTTGGAACAGCTTACTGAGGAGGAACAGGAAGTGAGAAATTCAGACAAAGAAAAGGGAAATTGAAGGAAAAGGTAAGTGAACCAACAATGCACTAGCTTAAAGGAACCTATTTAGAAAATAAAAAACGAACATTTACAACCCCTTTAAGTCCTTTTCTCTATGCGCTGTACACATATGACTGCACCCCTTTTATGAGACCAATAGTATAGTTACGTTTACCGATGACACTACTGTTATCAGTAGTATCACTGGGGACAATGAGGAGCAATACAGGAGAGAGGTTGATAGGATAGTGGTGTACAGCGAATAACCTGATCCTAAGTGGAGTGGGTCTCTACCTGTAAGTTTTTTGGAACATGCATTTCTGAAAATTTAATCGTGGATAATCAACATTAAAGCCATTATTAAGAAATCGCAACAGTGTTTATGTTTTGCGACTCCTTAGGAAGATTGGCTTGGGAAGGAAGGTACTGAAGACCTTCTATCGCTCTGCCATTGAGAGTACATTAACATATTGTATTCTAGTTTGGTATCCTAGTTGTACGCAGGCAGATAAAATTGCTCTAAAGAGAGTGGTTCAAACAGCGCAGAAAATTGTAGGGTGTGAACTTGTTTCTCTAGAAGAATTATACGAGACTCGTTGGCTTTGTGGAGCAGGAAAAATAGTAAGAGACCAGACTCATAATGGTTGTCATTTTTTTGAATTATTGCCATCTGGGAGACATTTTAGGGTGATTAAGGCTAGGTTCACACTGCTGCGCATTTAAAATCCTGGTAAAATCTTAATTTTACCACGATTTTGCGGCTGCGTTTTTGCCGGGAATTTGCCGTGACTCGTGGCCGCGATTTCAGGGAATGCCAGTCTATAGAGCTGAATTTGCATCGCACATGGATCAAACTCGCACAGGACCCTTTTTTCCCGCAGCTTATATTCGCAATGCGTTGATGTGAACAGCACTAATGTTAAACTATGTCATTTAAATGACTTGCGAATTTAAGAAATGGCAACCTACCCTAAAACACGGGCAAATAGATTTAAAGAGAGCTTCTTTACCAGGGCCATTAAGGCTATTTTAATGTCTTGTTTTGTTTTTAATATGAGGACACTTTTTATACTTTTATAATATGGGGATACTTTTATATACTATATATTTATTTTTTTGGTATATTTAAATCCTGTGTGGTAAATGCATGGTTGATAATTGTGATGTATGAAATAATGTGTGGAGTAGAAATGTAATGTAATTTTATTGTGAATTTGTTTCTACAATGACAATAGGTCTTATCTTATCTTAACTCTAATGCCGCGTACAGACAATCAGACATTCCGACAACAAAACCGTGGAACCGACAGCAAATGTTCGATGGAGCCTACACATGGTTTGAAAAATTTGTTGCCAGAAATTCTGAGCGCGTGTACGCGGCATTAGGCCTCATGCACACTGGACGTTAAAATAACGTTATAAAAATGGCAGAAGCTTTGCAGTGAGTTTTCAACTTTTTTCAGTTTTTTTGCAAAAGCGTTTTTTCACACTTTATATATAAAACGCTTGGTGAGCGAAGTTTTTGAGTGTTTATTGACATTTATCATATAAGAAGTCTTTTGAAATTGTTTTAAGGATTTTGAATCTCCATTATCCCCAGCTATTCTAGTAAATCCAGAGAAGTGGAAAGTGCTGTGAAAAGTGTTTGTGGGGATTCGAAGACAAGGCACTAGGGGGTTGATTTAGTAAAACCTGAGAGTTCAAAATCTGGTACAGCTCTGCATAGAAACCAATCAGCCTCCAGTTTTTTTTTGTCAAAGTTAACCACTTGCCGACCAGTGCAGGTACATCCCCTTTAACCACTTCACCCCTGGACCATTTTGATGGTCAATGACCAGGCCACTTTTTGCGATTCGGCACTGTGTCACTTTAACTGACATTTGCACGGTCATGCGACGTAGCTTTCAAACAAATTTACGTCCTTTTTTCCCACAAATAGAGCTTTCTTTTGGTGGTATTTGATCACCTCTGCAGTTTCTATTTTTTGCACTATAAACAAACATAGACGACAATTTTGAAAAAAAACATTATATTTTTTACTTTTTACTATAATAAATATCCCCCAAAATATATTTAAAAAAAACAACGTTTTTTTTCCTCAGTTTAGGCCGATACATATTCTTCTTCATATTTTTGGTAAAAAAAAGCAGTTATTGATTGGTTTGCGCAAAAGTTATAGCATCTACAAAATAGGGGATAGATTTATAGTATTTTTATTATTTATTTATTTTTTACTAGTAATGGTGGTGATCTGCGATTTTTATCATGACTGCGATATTGCGGTGGACACATTGAACATATTTTTTGGACCATTCACATTTATACAGCGATCTGTGCTATAAAAATGCATTGAATGCTGTATAAATATGACTGGCATGGAAGGGGTTCACACTAGGGGCCGATCAAGGGGTTAATGTGTTCCCTGGGAGTGATTCTTACTGTGGGGGGAGGGGCCTGACTGGGGGAGGGGACCAATCGGTGTCCCTATGTACAAGGGGCACACCATCCATCTCCTCTCCCTGACAGGACGTGGATCGGTGTGCTTACACACACAATTCACGTCCTGCTCAGTTACTGGGCGGGTGCCCGGTGGACATCATGGCCGCTGGGCACGTGCATCGGATTCCCAGTGACGTGGTGGGCGTGCGCCCCCTAGTGGCTCGGGAAGGCGACATCATGTGACGTCCACCCAGAACGAGAGGCTCATTGTCCCGCTGTCATATGACGGTGGGCTGTGGACTGGTGGTTAAATAATAAATATAGTTTTTAAATCGTTTTAAATGATTTTCATGTGAAAGAAAGCAAAACTGATCTGTTTGCTGCTGTCTCCAAAGATAAAACACTGTGGGAGACACTGCAGCTTTAACAAAGGAAGGGAGGAGTAGCTTCAGGGGAATAGCATTGCTCTCGGCAGGAGGAGAGGGGAGCGGTGGGAAGGAGATCGGCTCTCACACACAGATTATGGAGGTGACTGGGGAATTGGGAAGGGGGAGATGCAAAGATGCTGGATGACAGAGGAAAGTAATCTGACCATTCTATCTGAGATCAGCAGCCATGATAACCATGGTCAGTTTAAACAGGGGACGGAACAGACAGGATCAACCAGGTATTGTACAACGTAGAAAATGACAATTGGCATGGCAAAAGCACTGTGCTATATCTCATGCCTTAAAGGGACAGAAGCTTTTTTATTTATTTATTTTTTAGGGTTAAAACCACTTTAATTTAACAAGCTGAAGTTATAAGCTGATTGGCTACTATGCACAGCTGCACCAGATTCTGAGTGCTCCAGTTTTAGTAAAGTAACTCCTAGGTGTGGCTGCATTAGTGATGTTTCCTTATTCAATTCACAAACGGTCCTCCAGTCCCTGACTTCCACTTAGCTCTTACACCCCGCTCCCTTTAACCAATTCTCTAACTGCCCAGTACAAGTTTACTCACCACATTCATGGCATTAACTATTGCAAATACTTTGTCTTTCACAGATTTCGTATTATTGCCATATTTATGAAACTGAAAAACAAAATTGAAAGTATATATATAAAAAAAAAATGCAATATTATGATTCCATTTCATCTAATGTAGTATACTATGGCTCGGATTAAAAGAAAACACACTTACCATTGATAAATCAGCAACCACAACCAGTTCTACAAACTTTTGTACATTCAGAAGATCGTCAATTTCTTCCTATAAAATGCAAATACATTAAACATTGTCAGTGTGATACTTTCAATATCTAGAAATCATTCATGTACAAGTTCCCCAGAAGAAAACATGGCAAACAATTGTTTTACAAAAGCTTCAATCTTCTCTGAGAAAGTAATTATTGGTCTCACCGTGAGGAAAGCTTGGGAAAAATCCTAAATATGTCAATATCCCCTAGTGCAGGGGTGTCAAACTCAATTTCATTGTGGGCCGCATCAGCATTATGATTGCCCTCAAAAGGGCCGCTTCTATCTGTAAGATTAGATGTCCAGTGCATCCCCTCCCTTTACAATAGATGACAAGAGCCACCCCACCATCAGAAGTGTACCCCCCTTTCCTTATGCTGCTGCTGGAAAGAAGGTGGATTGGATACATTGCTTGAAAGCAGAAAGTAAGGGTCTGGAGGAGGACCAGAGGAGGGCTGGAGCTCTCCTGCAGCTGCAGGAGAGGTGCAAGGGCTTCATGAAATGGCCGGGAGGGCCTTGTGTTTGACACCTGTGCTCTAGTGAGATAAAGCAATCTATTTGAAGCTAAGCTGTATATTTCCATATTGGAAGATTTTGTCTTTTTGGCTCCTCATTGTGACATGACAGGTGAATATTTGATGAATCTATGCCCTTGATTTGGGACCCGTTTAACACTATATTTGAAATTTTCCATAAATGTTCACTGTGGGGATATGGTCCTCCCATGACACACTGATATCGCTATGAAGGTTATTTTGTGGCTCCTGGTAACTCAGGGGTAAGAACAGTCTCTCAGATGATTCATTGTAACTTTGATGCATATGGATTAATCATGTGTGAATATAGATAATAGGGCTGTATGGCCCCATGTGGTATTGTCTCTAAATGTGTACTCTTTCTGTACACAATGAATATCTTGTACAGCAATTTAAAAAGTCTCCTGAAGAAGTCACCTCTTGGCGAAACATGTTGAGAAAAAAATCTCTGTACTGTATAACTGGATCTTTTAAAACTTTTAAAAATTTGATATGGATTTTAACCACTTCAGCCCCACACCATTTTTCTGGTCAAAGACCGGGCCACTTTTTGTGATTCGGCACTGCGTCGTTTTAACTGACAATTACTCGATGGTACAATTCTTTTGGTGGTATTTGATCACTGATTACGATGAAAATGATACTGGCAGTGAAGGGGTTAACCACTAGGTGAGTTGTAGGGGTTAATTGTGCCCTAGTGAGTGATTCTAACTGTAGGGCTGTGTGTGACAAGACAGTGATCACCGCTTCCGATTACAGGAAGCGGTGATCACTGTCATTGTCACTAGGCAGAGCAGGGAGATGCTTGTTTACATCAGCATCTCCCCGTTCTTCCTCAACGTAAGACGATCGCGGGTATCCCCGCAGGCATCAAGTCCGCAGGACCTGCAGTCGGGCTCACGGAGGGCGGCGTGCGCACGTCCACAATGCCACAATCTTAAAGGGGACGTACAGGTATGTCCTTCTGCCTGTCTGTGCCATATTGTCGACGTATATACGTATATAGTAGTGCGGTGGTCGGCAAGAAGTTAAAATATGATGTTGTATATTGTTTCTGTCTGGAAATTTAAAAGTCCCCAATCCGTATTCTATATGTATTCTCAAAATATTTCAATATTTAGGACAATATATGGAAAAAATTATGAAATGTGTGTCAGCATTGCGACAACTCGGGATAGAGCTGGGCTGAGAGACAAATGGGCCCCCTGGGCAAGCACTAATAAGATATGTTGGGCTGGTGGCCCTAAGTGCTGATACCATTCAGACATGAACTAGAATGGGCCCAGCAGTCAGTGACAGTTGCTGGGCATTATATAGAGCTGCCTACTCCCTGTTTAGATTAGGGATTGCAGTATTGGGCAAAGGAAAGCACCTTTGCAGTGCTGAGATGTCACATGGTCAAATGCCAACAGCCCCAAAGAAAATTGATGCTGAAAGATTTGGAAATGTATGTTATAATAATAATAATTTGCTCTATTGCAAACGTCTTACCATTTTACTGTGATTTGTGTGGCACCATCTGCCACAGTCCACATACCCATCAATTACTAAGGTCAAACAATGAATGATGTGCGGTCCTCAGACTTTGATTCCTTACAATAAACCATATCCTTTAAAAAAATCCACCCTTCTCCATGCCCACCTATCAATGTGGAACGCTAACATGCTGGGTGGTGCAGTTTTTTAGCCCTCAGATCTGTCCCTACCATGAAAGGTTGTTGTGTATGCCCCCCTACCCAGGCCAAAAGTTCCCAGTACTGACATTTCTGATGTACTGTTGCCACTGCATACTATTTCTCTAAGGCAGTGTTTCCCAACCTTTTTTCAGCACCCTTTAAAAATTATGGACAATCTCGAGGCACCCTTTAAAAGTATGGAAAGCCTCGAGGCACCCCATTCTGAAATGTAAAACCTATTCTAATAGTTTTACACAATGCAGAAACATCCACAAGTCCAAGAAGTACACCCAACATTAGAGGTGATTATGCTTCCAAAGCAAATACACTTTTGGAAACTGGTACTGACTAGTATTCCAATGTTTGTTTTCCTTCAGTTTTTCTCCATCACGAAGCTAAAGTGACCCCCCCTTTGGTGCGCCCCACTGCCCCAAAGCACCTACTCCCCCCCATGTTGAGGGCATGCGGACTGGTACAGTTCAGGAGGGGGGGTCGCTCACTTGTCCACATCCCCTTTTCCTGACCGGCTGGGCTGCATGCTCAGATAAGGGTCTGGTATGGATTTGGGGGGACTCCCCATGCCGTTTTTTCGGCGTAGGGGTTCCCCTTGAAATCCATACCAAACCTAAGGGCCTGGTATGCCCTTGGAGGGGGAACCCATGCTGTTTTTTTATTTAAAATTTGGCATGAAGTTCCCCCTCCTGGAGACGACTTCAAGTCGCCTTGTGATTTTGGAGGAGTTGCAGGTGGTGGTGGTGGCCTTCCCTAACTGTAAAGCTCCAGGGGGTGATGGAATCCCCATGAAGATTTACAAACAATACTCAGAGATCTTATTGCCCAAGCTTTTGGGGGTGTTTAATGCCACAAGAGTCTAATGTCCTCCCGTCCTCTATGACTATGGCACATATTGTGATGATCCTCAAACCAGGTAAGGACCTAGTGGACCCAGCCTCGTACAGGCTGATCTCACTACTACAATCAGATATAAAAATTCTGGCAAAAATACTAGCTCTCAGGTTAAATAAGGTAATTACCTCAGTTGTACACCCAGACCAGATGGGATTTATGCCCAACAAATCCACGGCAATAAACCTCAGGAGACTATTTCTTAATATGCAATCCCAAGCTGATAAAATGGTGAGCTCTGCTGTTGCTTGACACTATGAAAGCTTTTGATAGCGTGGAGTGGCAATACCTCTGAGAGGTGTTGAGGCAATTTGGCTTTGAAGAGGTGTTCATATCCTGGATGCCTTTGCTATACCATTACCCCCAGGCGGTTATTAGAAAGGCTTGGAGAGTGTCGCTGTCCTTTGCACTGGGCCGGGGTACGCGGCTGAGGTGTCCTCTTTCCCCCCCTGCTGTTTGCCCTGGCAATAGAACCATTGGCATTTCGGATTACAGGGGTATCACTGGCTTCTGTTATGGAGATAGACAGGAGAAAGTGATGCTCTATGCCGATGATACAATGATTCTGCTGTGTGATACAGAGCAATCCCTGAGCAAGATGATGGAGATGGTGGTTCTGTTTGGGTGGTTCTCGGGTCTAAAATAAATTGGACTAAGTCAGCCTTAATGCCATTGGATGATGTTCAGACATCACAGAGATTGTGTAGGCAGTATCCCTGTAGATACCTCTTTAAATATCTGGGGATACAAGTGGAGCCGCGTATCAGGGAATATAGTCAACTCAACATCTCCCCGCTGCTGGCTAGATTTCGCTCCTGTGTTAAAACATGGAATGCTCTGTGTATGTCGGTTGCTGGCAAGGTGAATCTGATTAAAATGATTCTTGTGCCCCAACTGCTGTACATGCTCCCCAACTCCCCGGTAGTGATCCCACTGAAGACCTTTAGGATAGTGAATGCCATATTTCACAAACTGATCTTGACAAACTGCACCTGCAACTCCCCAAGGATGGGGGTGGCCTTGCTTTGCCAAATATGTGGCTGTACTATTTGGCATCGCAATTGCAACACCTGATAGGTACCATGGTTTCTGAAGGGGAACCATCAGACAGGATCCCCAGCACTTCTGAGCATATTATGCTCCAGACGGTGGGCGGAAGGTCCGTTTCAACAAAGCTTGAGGCACTAGCTTTTGGAAAACCCCAAAAAAGCTTCCCTACATATAGTTTAATGCAGAAGATATGGAATCAAACTAGATATCTACAGGGGACATCAGGCATTACGGATTTCAGCCCCATTTGGGCAAATAATTCCTATCCCGAGCTAGCCAAATTGCAACATGGGAACAGGTGGAAGAGGTATGGGTTTTTTATCTGACACAAATTCTTGGGAATGGTAATTTACTGCCTTTTGAAACTTTGAAGAAGACATATCAACTACCAGCGAACATGCTTTTTTACTATATGCAGCTCAGACACGCATTTTCAGCTCAGTCCAGGGCCTCAGAGTGGCATGTAGATTCTCCTCCACTCCTTTTGCAGCTTAAGAGTGCAGAGACGTCTTAGGCCTCTTTCACACGGAGCGGTCCGTTTTTTGGTCCGCTCCGTCTGTCCGTCGGCTTAGCGGAGGGTCTCCGCTGAGCTGTCGGGCAGACAGGACGGTCCCCGCACACTGTGCAGGGACTTCCCTGTCTCTCCTCCGCTATCCCCTATAGGGAATCGGATGGAAACGGACCGTCTGTCTGTTTGCATCCCATCCAATCGGCCGGACAAAAGAAAAATAGGGTTTTCTTCCGTCCGAAAAAGCGGATGCGGATCTTGCGGACGTAAAGCGGATGCATCATCCGTTAACGGACCTGCTCCCATAGGGGCCCATTACAAGTCTGTAAACGGACTTGTAATGAGCGGACAAACGGTCCGCTCATGTGAAAGGGGCCTAAGGGCTTCATCTCTCAGAGCTACAGTACGCTGATTCGTAAATATCTCAGGAAAAAACCCTTGGCAGTTAAAAGAAAATGGGAAACAAATGTAGGACCCCTAGATGAGGATCAGTGGGAAGAGGCCCTACAGTCAGTTACCATATTTTCCCTTGATGCAACTATATACACTCCTGAGAGTATACTACACGCTTCACAGTTTGCATGGTATGGGACTGCTGCCCACACCGACATGCACAAGATGTTAAATGGACAACGGGGACCTAATACGTATGCTCTGTCTGGCGATGCCCCAAGCTGCATGCTTATTGGAAGGGGGTGACAGAAACTTAGAACACAGTATTCCAGGTGTGGGTCCCATTAGATCCTAAACAATGGGGCTGAATTACTATTGAAGCTGCGCTGCGCCGCGCCGGTACATGCCTTAATTAGTGCGCTGGATGAAGCCTTAATTAGGCGCATGAACCGGCCGCAGCAGCAGCGCAATGCAATTGATAAGTAAAGCCGCCGCCGAACTCCCTGTTAAAGTCTATGGGGGAAATCTTAATTGATAATTTTAAAGGCTAATCTGCAAGTTCTGTCCTAAAAAGTGTTTGGGGACCTCAGTCCTGCCCCAGGGGACATGTACCAATTTTATTTTTATTTTTTAAAACTGCCGTTTTTTCGGGAGCAGTGATTTTAATAATGCTAAAAGTGCAACAATAAAAGTGTAATTTTCCTTTAAATTTCGTACTATGGGGGGTGTAATGTCAGCATGTGAAAAAGCGCACTTTTCCTGTGGTTAGAAATGTCTCTGCACAAAATGACATTCTGAAAAAAATAAATAAAAAAAAGCTGTTTAAAAATGACTCGCGGCTATAATGAATTGTCGGCTCCCGGCAATTGCAGGAGAATTCATTCTTAAAAAACACGAACAAAAAACCTTTAGGTCTGGTATGGATATTAAGGGGAACCCCGCTGTCAATTAAAAAAAAAATGACGTGGGGTTCCCCCCAAATATCCATAACCAGACCCTTCAGGTCTGGTGTGGAATTTAAGGGGAACTCCACCCCAATTTTTTTTTTAAAATGGCGTGGAGACCCCCCTAAAATCCACACCAGACCCCTTATCCGAGCACGTTGACCTGGCCGGCCGCAGAAAAGAGGGGGGGACAGAGGGCGGCCCCCCTCTCCTGAACCGCACCAGGCCACATGCCCTCAACATTGGGAGGGTGTTTTGGGGTGCCCCCCAAAACACCTTGTCCCCGTGTTGATGAGGACAAGGGTCTCTTACCCACAACCCTTGCCCGGTGGTTGTAGGAGTCTGCGGGCAGGAGGCTTATCGAAATCTGGAAGACCCCTTTAACAAAGGGGCCCCCCAGATCCCAACCTCCCCCCTGTGTGAAATGGTAATGGGGTACATTGTACCCCTACTATTTCACGAAAAAAAAAAGTGTCAAGTGTAAAAAACGACAAGAGCCGGTTTTTGACAAGTCCTTTATTAGCTTCTTTCTTCTTCTTTTCTTCTTTCCTTTGGGTTTCTTCCTCCATCTTCTTCTTCTTCCTCTGCTTCTGTCTTGGGTCTTCTATTCCCGCATCTTGACCGGCGTGTTCTTCCATCTTCTTCTCCTTCCGCTGTCTTTCTCGTCCGCATCTTCTTCTGGTTCTTCTTCGCCGGAGCCGCGGCTTCCAATTGAAATCCCCGCTGTCTGCCGGACCACGTTTTTATTTTGGTGTTTTTTATGAATGAATGCTCCTGCAATTGCCGGGAGCCGACAATTCATTATAGCCGCGAGTCAGTTTTAAACGGCTTTTTTCCTTCAGAATGTCACTTTCACATGCTGACATTACACCCAGGGCCGCCATCAGGGGGGTACAGGCAGTACACCTGTAAGGGGCCCAGGGGTCTGGAGGTGCCCAGATGCCTGGAGGCCCCCAGGGCCCCAGATGGTAACCCCCCTCTTATTTTATTTTTTATATATTTTTTAATTTTTTTTTTATTATTTTTTATTAAAGGGCCAATTTTTTTTATTTATTTTTTTAGCAGTCCGGAGGTCCCCAGGGGCCCAGAGGTCCTCAGGGCCCCGGGTGGCAACCCCCCCATATTTTTTGTTATTAAAGGGCCAATGTTTTTTTTTAGGGGTCTGGAGGTCCCCAGTGGCCTGGAGATCCCCAGGGCTCCAGATGACAACCCCCCTTTTTAAAAAAAAAATAAAAAAAATTATATATTTTTATAATTTTTTTTTGTTATTTTTTTAACATATATATATATATATATATATATGTTAAAAAAACATATATATATATATATTTTTTTTTTTAAAGTGTATTTTGTGCGTGAATTCGAGAGAGAGGAGCTGGACTGCAGGAGTTGGGAGTAGGCAGACCCTCCCCCCGGAGGCAATCGCCATCCTTCTCCATGCCCCGGTGGCAATGGCGGGTGTGAGGGGGGCCTCCCACTCACCCCGAGAAAAACAGAGAATTGAGCGCACTCCAAAAGTCCAGCCTATACACAGATATAATTCTAAGACAGGTAATTCAGTATTGAGAAAATGGTATTCATAAATACAGTATATTGGAGTCCATATATAAAACGTCCATAAGCATAATAGGCCCCCAGGGCCAGCCAGATGGTAACCCCCCTCAGTAGTAAAATTTAATTATGTGTCTTTTATTTTTTATATATCTTTTAAGCGTCCATCTCGCTGGGTTTTTTTTTATTATTTTTTATTAAAGGGCCAGCCCTGTAGGTTTTTTTTATTTTTATTTTTTTAGCAGTACTAGGCACAGGCGTACCTTGTCCCCGGGAGGGGACCACCAAACTCAATTCACATGTAGCCGAGAGGTCCGAACCCCCAGGGCACCCGGGTAAAGGGCCCAGAGCTCCCAAGGCAACCCCCATTTATTTTTCATTAAAGGGCCCAGAGGTTTATTTTTATTAAAGGGCCCAGAGGTCCCCAGGGCCCCCGGATGGCTACCACCCCTATATTTATTTTTTTGTAACAGGACCCCCCGCTTATCAAATTGCGGCAGCCCCCCCTCCTCAATTTTAGGCAGCAGCACCCCCCCATTCTCTGCTCATGCCTGAAGCTGTGTAAGGGGCCCCATAATTCCTGATGGCGGGCATGGTACGAAATTTGGTCACTTTTATTGTTGCACTTTAACCACTTCCATACCGCACCTATTCTGGCACTTCTCTCCTTCCAGAAAATTACTGACCCTAGGGAATAAAGTGGCGGGCATTTTTTCTTACAAATTTCCAACGGTATTTGTGCAAAAAAAAAATGCTTTTTTTTATACAAAAAAAAAACTGTTTCTTGAATTAAGAAAGCAGTAAAGCTAGCCCATTTTTTTGGGGATAATAATGTTACACCGAGTAAATAGATTAACTTGTCACGCTTTATTTTTGGAATGGCGCTAACTTTGTTATTAAAAATCTCCATAGGCGACGCTTGACTTTTTTTCTCAGGTTACCACTTTTGAGTTACAGAGGAGGTCTAGTGCTAAAATTATTGCTTTCACTCTAACGCATGCTATGATACCTCACATGTGGGGTTTGAAGGGTGTTTACATATGTGGGTGGGACTTGCATGCGTGTTTGCTTCTGAGTGCGAGCTACTAGGGACAGGGGCATTTAATATTTTTTTTTTTTTTTTAACTTAATATTTTTTTTTTGCACTTGTTTGTCCCTTTTTTTGTATTATTTGTCACTTTTCTTCCTATTACAAGGAATGTAAACATCCCTTGTAATAGGACTAGTGTGACAGGTCCTCTTTATAGAGAGAGATGGGGTCAATAAGACCCCACATCTGTCCTCCAGGCTGGAAAGCATGGAATTGAAAAAAAAAATCTGATCTCATGCTTTCAGCTGTGATCATGTTCGTTCAGCACAGTAGTGTATAGCATGTTCACCTAGCAGCAAAAGGGTTGCTGGTTCGAATCCTGCCCGTGACACCATCTGCCTGGAGTTTGCATGTTCTTCCTGTGCGGGTTTCCTCCCACAATCTAAAAACATGCTGTAAATTGGATCCTGTCTAAATAAGCCCTAATATGCAGTAGGATATTTAGGTTTTGTGCTGCCCTAGGCCTGACCAAATTTCGGCACCCCCCCTAATAGAAAAATGACCCACCCTTCCTGTCAAGGCCACACCCTGTTTTTTTATGACCCACCCAGGAATTTTCAGGGGACACACACAAGTTCGGTGGGGGGGGGAGGGGAACAGGAGTCCCTTAATTTGCCTAGTTTTTCTATAACTTCCTGTTTGGCTATGGGGCAGGAAGTGAAGGCCAATCTCCCCAAACGGACAGGGAGAATACAAAATAAACTGACAGAGCTTCTAACCCTCCCCCCCCCAACTCTATCCAAAATGAAAGAAAACAAAAAAAAGAAGTGTTGATTATAGTTCCAGTTTAACCCCAAATTTCAGATCATTTTATTGAGAGGCTTAAGAAAATATAACCATGCCAATAGGCCAGGATCCAGCATTGCTAATTTGTAGGAATGTGTGTTAGGAACCCCCACAAACACCACCCAATGTTAAATCAACAATTTTCTTGGTTGTTTTGGGGATGCCTGCACCCCTGATAGGGTAAAGATACCTCACAAATGTTGTCACTTTCTACTTAATTCATTCACTTCCTGCCACATAGCCAAACAGGAAGTGAGGGAAAAACCTGAGTAATGTTTTGTTGGGGACACACAGATCAATCTAAATAGTTTTCCATTTTGGAAATGGCATTTTGCTGTGTACACCCCAAATTAGTAGGGATCTTGGACTTTGGGATCCATTTACTAAAGGCAAATCCACTTTTCACTACAAGTGGACAAGCAAGGAAGAAAACTAAAAACTTGGCGGGATTGGAAGTTAAAACCATCAGTGCTTCCCTTCTGATTTTCATTGACTATGCTTCTACTGCAGAGCGGCTTTGCCTTTACTAAACCCCAAACTAATCATTTGGGGTGTACACAGCAGTGCAATTTGCTTAATGGGGACACTAGTTAGATTGACCTGTGTCCCGAAGAAAAGACCATTGGTAGGGTTTTAACCTCACTTTCTGTTCAGCTGTGTGACAGGAAGTGAAGCCAATTTTAAGAAAAGGGACACAAAGCCAAACCTAAAAACACTAGCAGGGGTTCTAACACTCACTTGGCTTCCCTCAAACAACCCACAATTAGAATAGGATTGTCTTGTGCTAGTTTCAAACACAGCGCTGTAAATCAGCACTTCAAGCCTGTCCACCAATACACCACCCCCCCCCCCCCCCCTCCAAACAGGACATCAATTCTAGGAAACAATACTTACCGCTTTGTCCTTAATTTTCTGGTGACTAAAACATGACAAACATTTCATGCATACACACCAGGAAAGAGCTTAGAGACAAATCACACTTGATGGTTTAGGCCCAAACTATTTCAGCTGCAGCTGTTGAAATCCATAGCATGAAAAAAATATCACAAAACAAACTTCAAAATTTGAAAGTAATTTTATTGGTCCCCAAAACAAGGAAAGCAAAACAAAATATTAAAAATAAACACACCAAAAAATAAAAAAAAACATAAAAACAAAAAATAGACCAAGGTTTATTTCACAGTCATTGGAAAATGAATCATGCTTTTCAAATAACAGGATAGACCCACGGGATTAAAACATTAGTCATTAACATCTTGAGAAACATTTTGCAAAATTATGTAGCAGACAAAACATCAAAGTGAAAATCATTAGATCAAAGAATTGCCCCCCCTCCAAAAAAAAACAAAACTTGCTCCAAAACATCTCTGTTTCGCTCCACCATTCCTTCCAGCCAGCAAGTCTGCCCCCTGTCAGGGCAGCTGACATGTGCTCTATCCTCGCTTTTTATAACATGTGTGCTAATGAACCAATTGGAAACACATGAAGAAATGTCAGCCTCTAGTTTGTGTGCACTTGTAACTGCTTACACCTGTTAAGGATGTCCTTAAATTACTAAGCCAAAAAACAAGCTTTCTGAGCATGCTCAGAAAGATGCAAGTCATTTTCAGGCACAAGCACTCTGCTTATTTTTCTAAGTGTTCGAGCATGCCCAGTTCACTCCAAATGCATTACCAGAATCAAATCTGCAATGGCGGATGAAAGCATGAGAGGTGTTTCCCCCCCCCTGAACTGATGCTTTACAACCTGAAGGGGAGGTCTTATTGAATTTTTACGTAACAAACATAAATAATAATAATTAAAACGCCCCTGTCCCTAGTAGCTCGCAGTCAGAAGCGAACACGCACCATTTTTTTTCCCGGTTACCAGTTTAGATTTACAGATGAGGTCTAGTGCTAAAAGTATTCCTCTCGCTCTTACGCACGCTATGATACCTCACATGTGTGGTTTGAAGGATGTTTCCATATGTGGGCGGGCCTTAAATGTGTAAGTCCCGCCCACATATTTAACCCCCGTTCAAACCCCACATGTGAGGTATCATAGCGTACGTTAGAGCGAGAGCAATACTTTTAGCACTAGGCCTCATCTGTAAATGTAAACTGGTAACCTGAAAAAAAAAGTGTTGCCTATGGGTATTTTCAAGTACTGAAGTTTGGCGCCATTCCATGAGTGTGTGCAATATTAAAGCGTGACATGTTAGGTATCTATTTACTCGGTGTAACATCATCTTTCACATAATGAACATAAATTGGGCTAACTTTAGTGTTTTCTTAATTTGTAACCACTGGAGCCCCAGAGCATATTACTGGTCACTGACCGGGCCAGTTTTTGCATTTTAACACTGCGTCATTTTAACTGACAATTGCGCGCTTGTGCGACGTGGCCCCCAAACAAAATTGGCGTCCTCTTTTTTCCCCCAACCAAATTTTTTTTGTTTTTTTGGTGGTATTTGATCACCTCTGCGTTTTTTCTTCTTTTTGCTCGAACCAAAAATATAGCGACAATTTTGTAAATAAAAAGACAACTTTTTTTACTGTTTGCTATAATAAATCTCCCCCAAAATATATCCCAAAAAACTTTTTGCCCTCAGTTTAGGCCGATACGTATTCTTCGACATATTTTTGGTTCCAAAAAATCGCAATAAGCGTTTGATTGGTTTGGGCAAAAGTTATAAATAGGGGTTCGTTTTATGGGTTTTTTAGGAATATATTTTTGTTTTAATAGTAATGGTGGCGATCATTGATTTTTATGGCTACTGTGACATTATGGCGGACACATTTTTGTGAGCTTTGGCATTTTTCTAGCGAGCAATGGTATACAAATGCATTGCTTACTATAAAAATGTCACTGGCAGGGACGGGGTTAACACTAGGGGCGAGGAAGGGGTTGATTATGTTACCTGGGTGTGTTCTAACTGTAAAGGGGGTGGGACTGACTAGGGGAAATGACAGATCGCTGTTCATACATTGCATGGACAGACAAGCAGGCATTCCCCCCCTGACAGGACCGGGATAAAGGGGAACTCCACCCCATATTTAAAAAATAAATGGCGTGGGGGTCCCCCTCCAGGTGCACAACAGGCTCTTAGATTTGGTCTGGAACATAAGGGGTTAAACCCACGCTAAAAACGGCGTGGGGTTCCCCCTCAGATCCAGACCAAACCCTTATCCCAGGCACGCAGTCTGGCCGGACAGGAATGGGGGTGGGGACGAGCGAGCAGCCCCCCCTCCTGAGCCGTACCAGACCGCATGCCCTCGACATGGGGGAGTGTGTGCTTTGGGGAGGGGGGCACTGCCCCCCCACCCCAAAGCACTCTTGTCCCCATGTCGATAGGGACAATAGCCTCTTCCCGACAACCCTGGCCGTTGGTTGTCGGGGTATGCGGGCGGGGGGCTTATCAGAATCTGAGAGCCCCCTCTAATAATGTGAATCGTACCCCTACCCATTCACCGGGTGGAAAAGTGTAAAAATAAGACACCACACAGAATAAAATAATTTATTAGTCAGCTCCGGGGGTCTTCAGCCGGGGGCCCCCCACCACCACCCTCATTGGGCACCGGGCTTCGCCGTTTTCTGCCGAGGGGGGGGAGACACCCACCGATGCTCTCCGCCATGTTCGGCCGGGCCCCCACCCCAAAATTAAGCTCTTTTACATCCGGGGGGGGGGGCAGCCAAAAACAGCGGAGAACAATAGGGGACGGAGCCCCTCCTCGGTCTCAGTGCAGCTCCTCCCACAGAGCTCATTCTGCTTCCTGCTGGAGAGGAGAGAAGACCTGTCTTCCAGAGCTCCTGTGTTCCAGCCTACCAGGACCAGCCTCCAGCCCCCAGCCCCCTGCCCCGGAAGAGGGGTGGGATGGCCTCCCTCAGCCCCGGAGGTGGACCGGCTTCCGGCCTCCAGAGGAGTCAACAGCACCTGCCCTCCAGCCAGACCACCGCCACCACCATCAGCAGGGAGGACTGTCTCTTCCTGGAGACCCAGGAGGGTCTCTCAGACTGGACAGCCCCTCAGCCAGGTGAGAATGAGGCAAGAACCAGGAAGAGGCGGGATAAAATCAAATCCCTGCTGGTGAGGATATCTCAGGCCTGCGTGGAAAAGATGACTACTCTCGCAGGCCTGAGGGAAAAGAGGGACAGGTGCTCCAGCAATAAGAGAGCTGAATACAAGGGGGCCATCACCACCCTAGGAATAGAGGTAAAAGAAATATGGGAATACCTGGGGGGCTTTTGCCAACGTGGGGCTGGAGAGGTGAACTTCCTAGAGGAGCTCCGGAAGACCCTCCAGCAGGCCAACTGGGAAGGGAGCCAGGCAGCGAGGAGGAGCGGGCGGTCAAAGAAGGGGTCCCAACCCCCCAAACAGCCAGGAGAGTCAGGGGAGCCTGGGTGCAGTGGGGGGGGGCGAGTGCCGGTGGTGCAGGGCCCAGTATGGCCATAAAACCTGGGGAGGGTTCCCGGGAGCCGATCCCTCGGTCCGTGGAAGGGATTGGGGGGTTGGCGAAGTCCGGGGAGCCCAGTGATCCAGGAGGTCGCCGGACCCGGGTGCCGCCGGCGGTACCCCCCCGCCATCTTCAAGTCAGCGTGCCCAGGCTCCTCCGGGTTAGTCACACACACTGCCCCAGCTGAAGCCCGCCGTGTGTCGACCTCCATGACCCCTTAGCTGGCAGTGGAGCAGGATGATCTGGCAGGGAGTAAGCCAGGGACTGCTCCTGCAGCTGCCATGACACTGGGAGAGAGACAGACACACGGTGGAGGCATAATGCTGCAGACATCTTATGGTAAACAGCTGGGGTGTAGTGTGGTCAAGATTAGTGTTGAGCAGAATATGCCATATTCGATTTCGCGATATATCTCGAATATATAGTCGAATATTCGAGATATATTCGCTAAATACGAATATTCGTGATTTTTTTTGGAAATGAAATGATTGCGAATTTTCGCTATCGCGAATGCGAATGCGAATTGCGAATTGCGAATTGCGAATGCGAATATTCGAGAAATGCGGAATGGAGCACTCTGATTGGCTCAGAATATTCGTGATATATTACAATATAAAATAATTGCGAATATTCGAGAAATACGGAATGGAGCACTCTGATTGGCTCAGAATATTCGTGATATATTACAATACACAATAATTGCGAATATTCGAGAAATGCGGAATGGAGCACTCTGATTGGCTCAGAATATTCGTGATATATTACAATATAAAATAATTGCGAATATTCGAGAAATGCGGAATGGAGCACTCTGATTGGCTCAGAATATTCGTGATATATTACAATACACAATAATTGCGAATATTCGAGAAATGCGGAATGGAGCACTCTGATTGGCTCAGAATATTCGTGATATATTACAATACACAATAATTGCGAATATTCGGCAAATGCGGAAGGAGCACTCTGATTGGCTCAGAATATTCGTGATATATTACAATACACAATAATTGCGAATATTCGAGAAATGCGGAAGGAGCACTCTGATTGGCTCAGAATATTCGTGATATATTACAATATAAAATAATTGCGAATATTCGAGAAATGCGGAAGGAGCACTCTGATTGGCTCAGAATATTCGTGATATATTACAATATAAAATAATTGCGAAATTTCGAGATCGCTAATGCGGAATGGAGCACTCTGATTGGCTCAGAATATTCGTGATATATTACAATACAAAATAATCGCGCGATATCGCTATTGCCGAAGGTCTCTATCATACCGCATTGCGATTTTAGACGTCGGCAATATAAAATGAGCGATCTGCAGCTACTCGGCCCAAGGTCTCTAAAAAAAAATGAAAAAATACCAGCAATGCTTTCGAAATAGACGTCGATGGGGATCTCTAGGATGTGATCTGCTCTAAAAAAAAATTGAAAAAATACGAATATTCGAAATAGCGAATATTCGCCGCGATATTCGCGTTATTTGCGAATACTCGAATATGCAATATTCGTAGCGAATATTCGCAATGCGAATATTCGTGAGCAACACTAGTCAAGATGGCGCCGGCTGTTGGGGGTGGAGAAACTGTGAGACCTGGGGACCCGGAAGTGACCGCCCAGGAACCGGAAGTGCCCCGACCGGAACCGGAAGTGCCCCGCCCGGAACCGGAAGTGCCCCATTTCTGGGGGCGCTGAGGGGGGTGCCCCACTTCCGGAGAATATTTTTCGGGGGGTCTCCAGAGACCAACCTGTTGACGGCCTTGAAGGGGGGTCGCTCCTTCGCCCAGGTGGCGGGCTCTCGTGCCCCTCTGGACCACCTGTACAGCCGATTTGGAGCCCAGAATTTCCGCGCCCCCCCTGCTGACCAGGAGAGGGCGCAGGGGTCGGCGTGGACGAGGGGTACAGGTGGTCCAGAGAGGAGGCGAAGGAATGTGGTTCAGCTTAGGTACGAGGGTCCGGACCCCTGCCCCGCCCGTGGTGAGGTAGTGGGCCTGGTACTCTCCTTGGGTTTTGGGGTGGGTGACCTTTTTGCTGTCATTCACCCCACCAACACACGGGAGTTCGATATAAGTTTTGTCACTCCCGTGTGTATGGAACGCTTCATCACCAACTTTGGGTTGGTGAGGGGCGTTGACCCTTGGAAGAAGTACAGGCTCGTTCCCATCTCCAGGCAGGAGGAGGTTAAGAACGTCACCATCCTGGTGCGGAACGAGTCGCTCCCTCCGGAGGACATTGCCACCTGGCTCGGGAGGTACGGGCAGTTGCAGACCCCTCTGAAGAAGAACCTCGATGAGCGCGGGGTCTGGACCGGGGCTTGGTTGACCAGGGTCCGGCTCAGGAGGGAGGGCAACAGCGTTGCCCACCTCCCTGGGAGCACTTTCCTGGTAAGAGACCGGATCCTGGCCTTCTACCCGGGACAGCCCCGCCGATGCTTTAAGTGTGGTAGCCCGACCCACATGAGTTCGGACTGCACGGTGGTCAGATGTGGCAGATGTCACGCTTTTGGCCACCTGTCCGACTCATGTGGGGATATCTGCTGCAATTTATGCGGTGAGATGGGGCACCCATTTAGTAGGTGCCCCAAAGCATATCGGGGTCCTTCCTCAGGGGGGGGACCTCCCGGGTCGGGAGCGGCTGAATCTCCCCTGGCAGATAATCGCCGGGGGGACGGGGATCCTGGAGCCCCTAATGCTACTCCGGAGGGACCAACAGGCCCATTGCCTCCCCCCACTCTTGAGGGAGTGGGGGGAGGGGGGAGGCCCGGCGATCTGAGGAGATCGCATGGGTATCTCCCTTCCTATGTCCCCCTGGCATTAAAGGTACTGAGGCAGTGGCGGATAACTGCCCTGGAGGTGGGCTCTTTGGGTCGGCGGGAGCTGTACCTGAGGGTCATGGCCTCGGACATTTTGAAGCCCCTGTCTTTGAGGGGCTGCCCTGAGAGGGTCCTCACGGAGGGGCTAGCCCTCTTGAATTCTTCTAGAATTCCAAATAAGTTTTGGGATCTCGCATGGAGGTCGTTCCATGGACGACTCTATGTCCGTGCGAATCTCAAATACAGGAACCTGGGGGACAGGGACTGCCCCCGTCAGGAATGTGGTGGGACATTGGAGACCATGGACCATTTTCTGGTCCAATGTCCCTTCAACATGGAGGTTCTTACGAGGGTAGGGGGTGCCATTGGCTACCCCCGCCTTCCGGCCCTGACCTATGCTGAGCGAGTGTATGGTGATTTTGGGGTCCGCAGGGGATTTGAGTTATCGTCACTTTATTTAGTCAGCCTAGTTGTGCTTTATTACACTTGGCATGCTCGGTGTTTGGTGTCCACTAGGGACAAAATCCTGTCTGTGCATGAGGTGGTGGGCGATATCTTTCGGGAGTTGGTGAAGGTGCTGGATCTGGAAAGGAGCAGGGTCGGGCCTGAGAGGTGTGCCCATTTATGGAGGGGGTTCCTCTTCCAGCCCCCTTAGGTCACGGCTCTGCCCCTCTCCATGGGTAGGGGCATCTATCCTTTTTAACCCCCTTAGATTTTGTTTATGGTATTTTTTTTTTTAAATAAGGCTACAGACATGTCTGACTATCATGTTCTTGCTCATACGTGGGTTGTAGGTATTTGTTGTTGTGGTGGTGGGGTGTGTTGTGGGTTGGCGATAATCTGGACAATAGTGGTTTCTATGGACTTCAATATCTCCCTACTGTACCAGTGAGCCGTTTTAAGTTGTTTTTTTTTTGTTGGCAATGATCTGGACAAGCTTTTCTGATGGACTATAAAGACTTTCTCTTGTACCAGTGAGCCTGTTGTAAATACCCGTTCTGGTGTTATTTTTCTTTCTTTATAGTTATTTCTTTGTGGGTGGGTGGGTGGGTGGGTGGAGGTCGGTGGTTTGATGGTTTGTGTTTTGTTGTTTGTTTTTGTGTTATTTGGTTTATTTAGTTATTTTGTTTATTTTTGTATATTTGTTAACTTTTTGGTCGTAGTTTTATAAATAAAAATTTCCAGCCCCGCACCGGTCTTCGCCGCTGCCTTCCGCCGGAGGGGAGAGACACCCACTGATGCTCTCCGCCATGTTCGGCCGGGCCCCCACCCCAAAATTAAGCTCTTTTACATCCGGGGGGGGGCGGCCGAAAACAGCGGAGAACAACGGGGGCGGAGCCCATTCTCGGTCTTCTAGCCGTTTTCTGCCGGGGGGCTCCTGCCTCCCGCGGGCTGATGGCTGTCTTCCGCCGGGGGGGTACACCTACCCCCGCGGTCTTCGCCGCCACCTTCCGCCGGGGGGGGGGGAACACCCACCGATACTCTCCACCAATGTACGGCCAGGCCCCCACCCCAAAATTAAGCTTTTTAACATCCGGGGGGGCGGCCGAAATCGGCGGAAAACAACGGGGGTGTCGCTCCCCCTCGGGCTTCTTTCGCTGTCTTCCGCCGGAGGGCGCCACTCTCCGGGCTTCTCGTCGCTGTCTTCCGCTGCGGGGCACCACCCGCGGGCTTCGTCGGCTTCTGCCTGGCTCCTCCTCGGGGGCCAGGCCTTCTCATCGCTGTGTCGACGTCTTCCGCCGCCGCCCCCTTCAATGTTTTCTGCCGGGATGAGGGTCGCACATCCCATCCCGGACTTGGACATGGCGGGCTTCTCGTCGATGTGTTGCCGTCTTCCGCCACCGCCCCCTTCACCACGAAGCTTCCTGCTTATGGAGGGAGGGCAGCGGGCTTCGGACGTTTTCGGCCGGGATGAGGGTCGCACATCCCATCCCGGGCTTGGACATGGCGGGCTTCTCGTCGCTGTGTCGCCGTCTTCCGCCGCCGACCCCTTCACCACAAAGCTTCCTGCTTATGGAGGGAGGGCAGCGGGCTTCGCCAGCTTCTGCCTGGCTCCTCCTGGGGCCAGGGCTTCTCGCTGCTGTCTTCCGCCGCGGGGTGACACTCGGCTTCTTCGGTGGCCTCCGCTTCTGCCTGGCTCTTCCGCTAGGGCCAGGGCTTGTCTCCGCTGTGTTCTTCCATTCGATGTTGACACGGCGAGGTCCGGCGCTGAAATGCCGTCAGAGCGGCGGGCACCGACTTATATTGGCATAGGGCGTAGGCGTGGTTATGCTAACATGTGACCTTAACCCATGTGACATCACAGGGCATGATGGGAATGTGATGTCACATGGGTTTAGGTCACATGTTGGCATAACCACGCCCTATGCCAATATAAGTCGGTGCCCGCCGCTCTGACGGCATTTCAGCGCCGGACCTCGCCGTGTCAACATCGAATGGAAGAACACAGCGGAGACAAGCCCTGGCCCTAGCGGAAGAGCCAGGCAGAAGCGGAGGCCACCGAAGAAGCCCGCGAGTGTCACCCCGCGGTGAAAAACAGCGACGAGAAACCCTGGCCCCAGGAGGAGCCAGGCAGAAGCCGGCGAAGCCCGCTGCCCTCTCTCCATAAGCAGGAAGCTTCGTGGTAAAGGGGGTGGCGGTGGAAGACGGCGACACAGCGACGAGAAGCCCGCCACGTCCAAGTCCGGGATGGGATGTGCGACCCTCATCCCGGCCGAAAATGTCCGAAGCCCGCTGCCCTCCATAAGCAGGAAGCTTTGTGGTGAAGGGGGCGGCGGCGGAAGACGGCAACACAGCGACGAGAAGCCCACCACGTCCAAGTCCGGGATGGGATGTGCGACCCTCATCCCGACAGAAAACGTCGAAGGGGGCGGCGGCAGAAGACAGCGACACAGCAACGAGATGGCCTGGCCCCCGCGGAGGAGCCAGGCAGAAGAGGCCATCGAGAGCCCCCCCGGCAGAAAACGTCGAAGCCCTCTGCCCTCCCTCCATAAGCAGGAAGCTTTGTGGTGAAGGGGGCAGCAGCGAAAACGACTAGAAATCCGGGGTGGGATGTGCGACCCTCACCCCGGTAGAAAACGTCGAAGACCGCGGCCCTCCCCCATAAGCTTTAAGCTTCGTGGTGAAGGGGGCCACGGCGGAAGACAGTGGTGGCGAAGACCGGGGTGGGACCCCCGGAGCAGACAGTAGTTTCACCAGGTGAATGGGTAGGGGTACGATGTACCCCATACTCATTCACATAGGGTGGGGGGCCGGAATCTGGGGGCCGCCTTATTAAAGGGGGCTCCCAGATTCTGATTGGCTCCCGCCCGCATACCCCGACAACCAATGGCTGTTGGGAAGAGGCTCTTGTCCCGATCGACATGGGGACAAGAGTGCTTTGGGGTGGGGGGGCAGTGCCCCCCTCCCCCAAAGCGCACACTCCCCCATGTCGAGGGCATGTGGTCTGGTATGGCTCAGGAGGGGGGGACGCTCGTCCCCACCCCCATTCCTGTCTGGCCAGACTGCATGCCTGGGATGAGGGCTTGGTATGGATCTGGGGGGGAACCCTACGCCGTTTTTGGCGTGGGTTTAACCCCTCACGTTCCAGACCAAGCCGAAGAGCCTATTGTACCCTGGAGGGGGACCCGCGCCGGTTTCAAGTTTGAAATTTGGTGCGGAGTTCCCCTTCAGTGTCAGCGCAGGCAGAAAACCGCTTGGAGATTGCTGTGCGCCGCGTCATGCAGTGCAATTACTGCTACGCCCCTTGGGATTTACCAAGAATTTCTCGGCATACTGACACGACGCACAGCATTCCCCGAAATTTCCCTTTGCGCATGCCCAGTATGCAAATGAACCTCCCGAGGTTCAGGCGCACTTTGCAAGCACACGGGGATCGGTTTTTAAAAGTCACTTTCACTTTCAATTCGGCCCGCCACACACATTCAAACACATGTCACTACACTTCCCCTGCTTCACCCCCCTCCCTCCCCTAATAAACTCCCGTCTGAATCCCCGATATTTACATTACTAAATGCCGTACGCCAGCTCTGTACTGGCGTGCCGTGCGCCCTCTCCTGGGCGCATTAGGCATTATAGTAAATGAGGAAACACGCTGCACTGGCAGCGTGTCTCTTTTGTAAATGTCAAAAACAGTTTTACTCCTGCTTGTGCACCATGAGTCATGGCGCACAGGCTTGGTAAATCAGCCCCAATGTCTTTTGAATCTACTAGATGAGCTGGAATGGGAACCCCATATTAGAGAAGCCCTCACTAGGGCCCTTTTCATGGCCTGTAAGCTGATCATGCTAGATTGGAAGTCGGAATCACCCCCCACAGTCAGGGAATGGATCACTGCACTTGGTAACGCACTGAGAATGGAAAAGGTGGGGGGCGCATGCGCGGCGCGACGCTGATGGGAAGTGCCTAGTCACATCTCCTCCACACCCGGACACATTGCGGCCATTTCCCCGGGGCTATAACGCTCGTTTTTCGCCCAAAATCATCAGCACCCCTGCGGGAATACGGGGTGCATGCCTGGCACCAACAAGAAGAAAAAACGGAGCCAGCATCGCTCACTGACAAACTTTCTTCTTACAATGGAGCAGAGGACAGGGAAGACCAGGGCTTTTTTTCAGGGGGAACTTGGGGGAACTCAGTTCCACCACCTCTGGCTCAGACCCTTTGGTGCCTGCTCACCACAATCACTTGTAAACACAGACATCTGGTTTCTGTGTTTACACGTGACAGCTTTGTAACCCCCTGAACTCTGCACTCTGTATGTTATGCAATCCTGGTATTTAATGCCCCTATAAGACCCTTCTACTGTTTGTTAAATCTGAACAGGGTTGTGGTTGAGTTCCTGCACCTATCTTCTGAGAAAAAAAGCTCTGGGGAAGACCCAAAATGGCGCCTGCAGCAGCATGTGGGGAGAGGATGCAATCATCTCACACCCTCCCAAAGACCTGGAAAACTGTGAGTACAACTCCCCCCTCTCCAAGGCTGACCTAGATGAAAGTCTCACAGCAGTCTTTAACAAACTTGTGGACAAAATAGAAAAAGAAGTGCATAAATCTACTGCTGCACTGTCCCAGGAAATTGCTAGCATAGGAGGACGCACTGACCTCCTAGAGACAAAGCATGATGAACTCTCCCTAGCACACAATGACTTGAGGAAAGACTATGAGAACCTGGCCGATAATTTGGCTTTCATGCAAGCCCAATTAGAAGATTTGGACAACAGAAATCGCCGCCAAAATATTAGATTGCGCGGTATACCGGAATCTACTACTGATTTACTACCAGCTGTGTCCCAGATTTTCCATGGTCTCCTGCCAGAGAAACCATTATCCGCCTTTGCCTGTGACAGAATCCACAGGGCCCTCCGCCCCAAACCCCCCCTGAAAACCCCCCCAGGGACATCATCATGTGCATGAAAGATTTTCTAGTGAAAGAAGACATCATGCATGCTTCCAGAAACAGCCCCAACATCTCCTTTGAGGGAAAACGCATACAAATCTTCCCTGACATCTCCCCAGCCACATTAGACAGAAGGCGCAGGATGAAAGAGGTCACCACTGTCCTACAATCAGCCAGAATAAGATACAAATGGGGATTTCCCTTTAAGCTGACCGTACCTCACAACGGATCCACCTATACGGTCTACAATGTGATCGAAGGTAAAGAGTTGCTAATTAAGTTGGGTCTATTGCCTAACGAACCTCACCCACGGCTCCCAGCTACCCCAAGACCCTCACCTATTTGGTCTACTCCTTCCAACAGGCGCAGCCAGAGAGACCAGAGGAGATTATTCAATCATCAGTGAAATCACCCCATGTAAACTTTCAAATGGTTCACTAAGCTACTGCACTATCCCTCCTGAAGATTGCTGCATTCCGGAAACTTAATCCTTTGCTTCAAGAATGCCCAACACTGCAGGTCCCAAAGTGTTCCAATACAACTTAATCATTCAGATTCTGCAGGAAAAGCAAGAAGCTCTTTTGAACTTACTATTTCTTTCCAGATTTATTACACAGGATTCACACTTCCTCCACTGGAGGTCCCCCCTCCCCTGCTGGAAAGTCTCTAACACATTAAATTGTTCCACACATCTAGCTCATGGGCTCCTGTGGCAAACAACTTAATACACAGTGCTCTCTGCACTGAACAAGCCACTATAGCAGATTTATTTTCTATCATCTCATTCTGCCATATGCTATGCTACTTAGAGCAATCTCATGTTACAGCTCTGTTTATCCCCTGCACTAAAAGAGAACTATCCTGAACTTCCTACATTTTAATCCTTGGATACTGCACAGGATTGCCTCAAGTTTCTCTTGATCTACCTCCTCCCTATTGAGATGATTCACATCCCTCTCTTGCTTTCAATCCATTTAATACAATGTTGTGGTCGGTTATGCTGGCCCTGTTCTCTAATTTTTGAATGTTATATATTATTACATTATTGTTTTAAGCTGCCATGCACTTATAAGATGTTTTTATACAATTTAGCATGTCCTTTTGTCCGGGTGTGTCCGCCGCAGTTAGTTTGACCCCACTCCTGCCTCGATCTATATCTAGACCACCACTATGATGGTCTGGCTAGATCTGACGCAGGATAAGGATAATTTTTCTTTATCCTATATGTTCTTTTTTGTTTCTCTTTTATTTTTTATGTTTGATCGGTTTAATACCAGAACAAATGGGTTATTACCCTTTTTGCAAAGTCTGGTTTATATCAGGAGTACCATCTCCTGCGTTTTAGCACGGAAAAAATTATATGTGTTTTGCACAGGCATAGTGTATATGTATTCTTGTTATTTTTCACTCATAGATATACATAACCAATATATCTTATATTTCTACCCTACTTGTAGACTGCCATATATGGCGGAGATACTGACTCCATGCAGTTTCTTCGCGTGGCTTCGGTGTTTCCTGCTCTGTAAAGGTAAACCACACACAGGCGACATCTTTATGGTTAGATCTGTTACCCCTCTATGTTATCAGCTTTTATATATTTCTGCTGTTCAGTTGATAGAATGTTATGATTCTAGCCATGGGTCTTAAAATCATATCTCACAACACTAATGGGTTTAACTCACCCAATAAACGTAAAAAAGCCTTTCAGCAATACAAAAAACTAGGCGCAGACATTATTCTGCTCCAGGAGACTCACTTTGCATCCACTAACCACCCTAAATTTCTCCACAAATCCTATAACCAAGTGTACTATACCACCTTTGACAATAAAACTAAGGGGGTCGCCATTCTTAAACGTAACACGATCATCTTTGATGTTCACCATATATTTAAGGACCCAGAGAGCAGATATATCATTCTCAAGGGTATCATTAACAATAGGGAAATCACCATAGCCTCGGTTTACGCCCCTAATGACACCCACACTTCCTTTTTTCTTAAATTCTTTGAAATATTGGACAAATACCACTCACCCCACATATTGATTGGTGGGGATTTTAACTTAGCTGCCCACCCAATCCTTGATAGAAGTTCCATATCCCCCCATACAAAATCCTTTTCTAAGACCATAAACCGTCTAATCAATAAGGCACAACTATTAGATACATGGAGAGCTCATAACACGGGTATTAAAGCCTATACCCACTACTCCCACCCACATGACTGCTATGCTAGACTTGACTATGTGCTGTCTACCCCTATCCTACTTGCCAACTCCACTCAGGCACAGATTCACCCCTGCCCATGGTCGGACCATGATATCTGCACATTCACTACATCCTACATAGGACTAACCCCCTCTCCTCATAACTGGCGTCTCAATGACTCCTTACTAACAAACCCTGCTAGCAACTCTACTATTTCCTCACACATAGAAAACTATTTCACAGACAATATTAACGAGGAAACTCCACCCACCTCCATATGGGTCGCCCACAAAGCAGTTCTAAGAGGTCACATCATTAGCTTAGCTGCATCCAAAAATAGAGAACGACAGGCTGACATCAGACGCCTCACCAATGAACTCCACCATCTTTACATTAAACTACATCATGCAGTTGATCCTGCCATTACCCAACAAATACAAGAAAAACGCAAATCCCTAGATACCCTCCTCTCCGCTAATGTCGAGAAATCCCTCAGGTTCTCTAAGGCCAAATATATGCTACACTGCAACTCCCACTCAGCAATGTTTGCAAGGAAACTTAAGCAAGACAGTAACCCTACGCATACGTACAAACTTAGAAATAATAAGGGCAACCTAGTTTCCCACCCACAGGAAGTTATGGAAATTTTTACCTCCTTCTATCAAAACCTCATGTCAAATCCCAACACCCCCCCTAATGAAGCTGCTAAATCTTGGCTGGACAGCCTCAATCTCCCCTCCCTCAGTCACGAACATTTAGACTCTCTTAACGCACCTTGTACAATTGAGGAAATCACACACATTATCAAATCACTCAAAACCTCCACTGCTCCAGGCCCTGATGGATACTCATCCTTATACTACAAAAAATATGCCCCCCTCCTTGCCCCCCATTTGAAGAACCTCTTTAATCACATCCTAGAAGGCAATTCCTTTCCAAGAGAAATGCTATTAGCTAATCTCTCCTTAATCCCCAAACCCAACAAAGACCATTCACTCCCCCAGAATTTCCGCCCCATTTCAGTCCTGAACAACGACCTTAAGATCTTTGGCAGGATTCTTGCAGACAGACTCGCCAAAGTCATCTCCCCACTAGTTCACATTGACCAATCTGGTTTCATACCCAACAGACAGATCACAGACAACATCAGGCTTGTCACCAATGTTATCCAGGATGCTAATCTCCACTCACGCCAAACCTGTCTTCTCAGCCTTGACATTCACAAGGCGTTTGACAGTGTCAGCTGGTCGTACTTGAATTACTTGCTCCCCAAATTTGGAGTCTCTGGAGCATTTTTGCAGGGTTTCAATGCTCTATACAATTCCCCACAAACTCGCATCCGCTTACCTGGTGTCAACTCTGATTTTTTTACACTAGGTAGAGGTACCAGACAGGGCTGCCCCCTGTCTCCACTCCTCTTCGCTTTAGCCATAGAACCCTTAGCCCAGGCTATCAGAGCCAAGCCAGATATAAGAGGATATACCAAAAATCATCAGGAATACAAGATTAGCTTATATGCTGACGATGCACTACTATACATTACCAACCCCCATACCTCCCTTCCCGTACTTCTCAAACAACTAGAACTTTTCCATGGGGTCTCAGGACTTAAAATTAACTTAAGAAAATGCTCCGCACTACCCATTTACATCCCCTTAGCGGAACTTAGCCTTCTTCAGTCCAACTTCCCTTTCACGTGGATCTCCTCCTCATTTACATACCTTGGTGTTAATATCACTCCTCTTTACAACGGCTTATATAAGGCTAACTACATTCCACTACTAGCCCGCATTACCTCTCTCCTGAAAACCTGGTCCTCCTATCACATTTCCTTTTTGGGCAGAGTTTGTGCAATCAAGATGAACATCCTCCCCAAACTCTTATATTACTTCCACTCCACTCCAATCAACATCCCTAAAACCAAACTCGAGGCTCTTCAAAGACAAATTAGTAAATTCATTTGGGCTGACAAAAGACCACGATATAGCTACACCCTACAATATAAATCACAATCTAAGGGCGGCCTGGGACTCCCCAACATATGGAAATATTTTTTAGCCGCACGCCTATCACAAATCTCCCAATGGTTTTCCCCAAATAAAAACATTCCCTGGATGAGCTTTGAGACCTCATCTATATATCCACTGCACCTACAAGGGATATTTTGGTCTAAATACATCCTTTATAAAGACCTCATCAAACGTAACATTATAGTGGCCCATGCATTCAAGCTTTGGCAAAATATTAACGACACTTTCTCACTAGCTTCAACAATCTCCTCACTCACATCATTCCTAGGCGATCCCAGACTACCTCTTGCACACAAAGACAGACATTCTGTCTCTGCCTGGATAGACCTTGGACTGACTTCCTTGGGCTCACTACAATCTAAATGGAACTTTAGAAGCTTTGAATCCCTTCAAAGGGACTTTAATCTCCCCTCCTCAGAGATTGAGAGATTCCATTTAATCAAATCATTTTTTCAGACACATTTCTCACTCTCCACGAGTCCATCTATGACAGTCTTTGAGAGAATATGCAAATCCTCATCCAGGGACAGAGGAATGATATCTAGGCTATACAACAACCTCAATGATTTCTCGGCCTCTGAAAAAACCCAACCCATGCTACACTGGGAATCAGACTTAGGTATTGACCTCCCCCAGATACATGGTATGCTATGTCCGAGAACCTCAGGAAAAGTAACAAAGCAGTCTCCTTTAGAGAAACCCCAACAAAATTATTCACAAGATGGTACCTAACCCCATCCAAAATCCATACCTTTTATCCAACAGTTTCTCGTAACTGCTTCAGAGGCTGCCAAGCTGAAGGTACGCTACTTCACATTTTCTGGAGCTGCCCACGTCTATCACAGATCTGGCTAGAGGTAGCTCGTAGATTCGAGGACTCCTCTAAACCTAAGGTCTCCCTCACCCCATTAATCTGTCTACTCTATGGAGATGTCCCTGACATCCCTCCCCCTTGCTCCAAACTCCTCCATTCACTATGTAGCTCGGTGCAATGGATGATCGCACTCAACTGGAGTTCTGGGAGGGAATATGGTCACAAGTGCTCGACAGGATGGAACTGTTGAAACTATCAGAAAGAATATATCACACAATTAATGACAGCCTACATATTTTTGATGCCAAATGGTCATATTGGTAGTCCACTAATTGATGTTCCCATTTGCTTATATACGCATTGAATTATAGTGATGTATTACTGACTTTATCCTCTACCCACTCAGGGACCACTCATCATGACCTGCCTTACGTGTTACTAATTTACTGTTATGCCTATGAAAAGTGTTATGTTTTTTATACCTATGCTTGTATTCCAATTTATACTTCTTAATAAACTTTTGTAAACAAAAAAGAGAATGGAAAAGGTTATATACCAACATAGGTGATGCTCTAGAAAGTTTAAAAAATTATGGGACTCATGGTTAGGAACACTGGGGCTTGCTCCGGACGACCTAATCATGGACAGACTTTTGTGGCTGAATGTGGGCTAAATATGCTGCTTATGTAGTGCGGACACTGGATTATAGTGGGCAAGTTGACCTGGCAAGGAACTGGACCAGGGGGTAGTGTTGGTGGCCGACCACGGCTGTATGATCATTCATGACTAGTGTATAAATGCATTGCTTGTATGGTTTATGGTTTTTTACTTGTTTGCTATATTTGCTACGATTATGGTACTTTTGACTGTATGGCCCGGATTCACATATATCAGTGCATATTTATGCCGCAGTAGCGCATCTTCTTTATGCTACGCCAGCGCAACACAGAGAGGCACGCATGGAATTCACAAAGCAAATGCTCCCAACATTGTGCCGGCGTAGCATATAGTTGTAGACGTAAGGCAGCGTAAGTCAAAGTGGGCTGGAAGTGGGCGTGATACATTTAAATGAAGCGTGACCCAATGCAAATGATGGTCTGTGCTTCAGACAAGTACTTAAAATGAACTGCGCATGCGTCGTATCAAACCAGTGCGCATGCTCACAATCACGTTGAAACAACTGGCTAAGATACGTCGAATCACTGCCTACTACGTGAACGTAACCTCCGCCCAGCCCTATTTACGTACTACATAAACTATGTAAAATTTGACGGCGTTCGTTCCCTGGTCCATACCTTTGCATGAGTTTCGCCTCCTTTATGGGGAATAACTTTACGCCAGACTTAACCCTTACGCAAATCGCTTAAAACATGCGCTGGCCACAAGTACGTTCGTGAATTGGCGAATCTCCCTCAATTTGCATATTTGCATCGAAAATCAATGGGAGCGCCAAATGCGTCAAGCGTAACTATGCGCCCACTATGCGCCGGCGTAGGCAAGTTACATCGGTCTGATGAAGTCAGTTTTTAGGAGTATCTTAGTTCTGTCGGCATGGCGCACAAATACGATGGCGCATATTTACACTTACGCGGCGTATCTCGAGATACGCTGGCGTAAGTGCTTTGTGAATCCGGCTATATGTATTTATTCCAAAATAAAAACTTATGTTTTTGGACAAAAAAAATAAAAGATGGACCCCACAGATTATCAGGCTAAAGATTGAGAGTCCGGAGCCAACTTTCTGATAATTGTTTCACAGAGACCTTGCACTATATTACCCATAGCCAGAAGTACCTCTCTCAGGTAATATTTGAGCTTATATTCACAGAGTGCACTCTGTAGTAGTTATTGACTGTTATTACAGAGGAGCAGTTGGGGAAATATCTATGCTTATTGATATTGTTTCACTGCTAATATTTTTCTTTGTTGGGGTTGTGCTTTAGTGTTTAGAGGTAACTCAGCTTGAGCTGCCACAATCTAATAATTACATCCCTTAGCGTACTATGAGGGAAAAGTTTCTTGCATTTGCTCATTCATGTATTTTTCTATCTGCTTTTAACCTGTGGCAATATTACATACTTTCCTACAGTTAACCATTCTGGTAAATATTTCCAATACTCTAAGATAGTTGTATACATGATCTACAGTATATGTCGGTGTATGCAGAAGTATGTGCAGCCATCCTGTACCCAGTCAGGTGTCAGGAGAGACAAAGCTATTTGCAAAGTTGTGGTACAAGAACAGAAAACCCAAAACATCCAGCTGTTTCTTCAGGGTAAGTGCTACAGAATTAGTAAGATATGTGCAGGGGAGGGCTGGCAGCCTTAGGCCTGGGGGGCAAGTCCAGTCAAGTGGCCCACTGAACCACAAATTAGCTCGCCATCCATGTCCACATGGTTTTATAACGGATGATTGATGTTATGAAGCAAGACAAATATGATACAATGTAGTAATTGAAAAATTGTATTGCAAAAGTAAACAAAGTAAAGAAGCAAGTAATATTGCATAAACCGATTACAAACCAGAATGTGTACAAATCTCATACATTAGGACAGTGATGGTGAACCTTGGCACCCCAGATGTTTTGGAACTACAGATACATTTCCCATAATGCTCAGGCACTCTGCAGAGTTGTTGAGCATCATGGGAAATGTAGTTTCAAAACATCTGGGGTGCCAAGGTTCACCATCACTGCATTAGGAAAACAGATCAAAACATAGAAACAGAGAATAAACAGGACCAAAACACACTAAGCCCGCAGTCAGCGATGATATAGCATCACACAGCTCTTGATATGTTTATCAAGAAGAACAACATATTCATCTAAGAGGGTGGGAAAAACTATAGACCTAGACACTGGGGAATGGTCAGATATAAAGCAAATGAAAGAATGCTGTGGGCGTTAGGAGGTTGGCTTAGAACCATGTTCCATGCCTATCCAAAACTGGGTCCTGTACCAAGTTGAAAGCCCCTTCAAACAGTTAGCAAAGACCTCATCAAGGAAGAACTTTGTCGAATAATCTCTAACACATCAGAAAACTGGACCAGTTCCAGAAGATCTCTCTCCACTGACATGAGCATTAGGGCATCAAGCAGTTCTTGTCCCATTGTGGCTCGAAGTCGGTTCTTGATTATTTTCAGCTTGCTGAATGCTCTCTCACATGAGACTTGCGTAAAAGATAGGGTCAACAGGTACTCATAGGTAATTGAAAGATTCTCATAAGCTGCAGAATAAAGGTTGTATTTTTGCAACAACTTGTGACAGCAAAAAAAGCACTGCTTGCAAGAACCACACTTTGTTTCTTTTTGTACCCCAACTAGTTTGTCAGTAGGGGAAATCCTATCATCGTCATCAACCTCCTCCTCCTCAATAATTATTTCTACATTCTGTGTCTCATCTTCAGAAAGACATCCGGTAAGGCTAGGAAATAAGTTGGCAAAACTTATTAATTCCGTTTTGAGAGAACATTCATTAACTCTGGCTAACTGAGAAATTCTCTCTAGTGCCCCATCCATCTAGCACTTTGGGGTCTGTCTTAATTTTCTGAAAAGTGCGAGGATCCAAGCAGTGAGAGTCCATGACCAATTGCTTGTTTTCTGAAAACCTCTCCATTAAGCTTTGTATGATTTGGTCCAGAATTGGTCTGAAAACACTAGCTCGAAAGTATTGCACTTCATCTTCAGGTCGCTCATCATGTGAAGATTCTCCAGCCAAGCGTTTTTTCCGTGACACTCTTCGAACTGGAAGCATAGTCTCAACTTCCAAGGAGCTGAGAACGTCGCTTTCACCCATCAACTCATTTGTTTTTATTGCAAAGTGTTCAGCCTTTTCTTTTAGATAGCTGAAATCAATATTTTTCAGTTGCTCAACTGCACTTTCGATCATTTGCCATGCAACCATGAAATCAATGCCACTGGTTTGTAGATATTTTGACACTGGACCTATAACATCAAAAACCTGCAAAAATATGTTTGCTGTTAAGATAGTCCTAAACTGACAAAGATTGTCAAAAAGGGATGAGGCCTCAGAAGTGGTTTTTGAATCAAACAAGTTGCTCTGGGAAATTACATATAAAACTTCAAGGGTGTCTAAATAAAGAGAATGTTTCTCACCAAAAATCCAGTTAAGGGCCTTTTCTTTTGCCCACCATCTTGTCACTCCAAGTTTTTGTAACTTTAAAAGTTTTTCCTGTCCATGTCTTTTATCCAGTTGATCTTTCCAGATATTCATTCTTTTGTGGGAGTCTCCAATAAACGTTGCCAAGCGATTTAGGAGACCAAAGAAATTTTTTGCTTCCAATACTTGACAGCAATCTGAGACACACAGGTTAAGGATATGACAATAGCACCAAATATAGACTGCATCTGGTACTACCTTTGCAATCTGTGCACGTAGTCCCACATACTCACTCCTCATATTTGCTGCACCATCAAATGATTCACCAGCAATTTTTTTGGAAATCTAATCCAAGTACATCAAACACAGGACATTAGAAGAGTTCATGAAATCCTTTTCCAGTAGCATCTTTAACAGGAAGAATCGCCACTAGCCGTTCTTTAATTTCTTCACCTTTTACATATCTCACAACCACTGTTGCTTGATCTACGACTCCAATATCCTGTGTGGAGTCAACCTGTATACTGAAACGCTTCTCTCCGATTTCAGACACAATTAAGGTTTTCATGCATCGAACTATTGCTGAAAATACTTTTTTTACCGTATTGCTGGACAAAAATGTTACAAGAGATCCACGTCCAGATGTTCTTCTGTCTTTCAATCGCTGTTTTCTTATTTCACTGTCCCGAAAGCATTTATCAAGGTGATTTTTTAGAGGAACATCATATTGCGACAGAAGTAGGACAATTTCCAGAAAGTTCCCATGGTTTATTTCACTGTTATTTAAATTGCACAGTGATTCATTAGTGCCATGGGCACGAAATGACAAACCCTGTTTTCCAAGCAGTTTTACTATATTAAATATACGATTTAATACTTCAATGTTTTGAAGTATCTCCTTCTTTCTTCTGCAGGCATGAGCCTGATTTATTAATGTGTCAATGCTTCTATTCTTTGTTATGGTGAAATAAGCACTAACAGCATCACAGTGGCTTTTAGAAGCTTCGTGCTTATTTGCTGCCTGATAGCAATGCCGGAAATTTGTACATCCACTAGAGAACACCGAAGAGGAATCAGAAAAGGCAATGCATATACTGCAAAAAAATGCTTCCAATTTTTTATTCTTCAGCTTACAACTTAGCTATGAACGTTTAATACGATCTCCATTAGGCTTTTTGCGGTAATAAAAGTCCACTTCTTGAAAAGGAAGATCTTCGCATTCAATCCTGGTTGGCTGAAAAGGGTGTTTTTCAACAAAATTAATTTTTTCTCCTATGGAACATGCAGGAGGAAGACTAAAAGGTATTTCTGATAGATCACTTATCACAGTCTCTGATATGTCTTCATCTGGTGTGATACATTCTAATTCAGGAAGGGCTTCAAAAACATCTGGGTCATTCATTTGTGCTTGCTCTCTGCACTCTGACCCCAGCTCCTCCTCATCCACCTGTATTTCTGCTTGTCCGCTCACATCCTCTTCGCCAGATACAACTGGCATGCTTGAAGAAGTACTTGGTCCGGCAGAAACCTCATCAACAGGACTTCCTTCATGTATACCACTAGTCTAAAATTACATTTTTTGTCAACATACTTTAAAACTTCCAAAAAAGTTCTAGATGCAACAAAGAAACTCAATGCATGGTAACACAATAATAATAATAAAAAAAAACATAGAAACTAATTGTATAATTGATACTTACCTTATATGTAAAACTTTATGAGATTTAAAATAAATACAAATATATATCAAATTAAAACTGTGACCATCAAGGAAAGTCAAGTGTGCACAGTCCTTGATCATCCATCTTGAATTGTAAAGCGTTACTAAACCAAGAACTTGCATTTACTATATCTCCCACAGTACACAGAACATGGAAATACGATTATTTTAGTAAATACAGACTGCTAAATACATTTTCTCATCAGCAGTATATAGCAGTCTTGTGACGTCTATCAGTCTCTGGTTTCATTCTCTATTGATCCTCTGTCTGGACAGAGCTGATCGGCCCTGTGCCAATCACATGCACCCTCCAAGGGGGAAAAAAAATAACTCTCCAGCAATGCACACCAAACTGAGCATGTTACAGAGTGACCCCAAGGCTCTGTTCTATCAGGAGAGGGATTGGAGACAGTAAAAGAAAGGGAATGATCACAGAAGACAGGCTCAAACAGCCCTTTTCCACTTTTGTGCAGGTTTAACCCCTTAGGATTCCACAGTAAGTATAACAAGCATCCTTTACTGCATATGCAGACCGATTTTACTGTTGTGGGTTTAGTAACACTTTAAATGTAAAACTTCATCATGTACATTAGAGCTGCACCATTCTGGCCAAAATGAGAATCACAATGTTTTTTGCTTAGAATAAAGATCATGATTATCACGGCCGAACATTCTCAAACAAATTGGGCTAACTTTACTGTTTAATTTTTTTAATTCATTAAAGTTTATTTTTTAAATTGCATTTGAAAGACTGTTGTGCAAATACAGTGTGACATAAAATATTGCAACAACCACTGTTTTATTCTTTAGGGTCTCTGCTAAAAAAATAAAGTAGTTTGGGTGTTCTAAGTACATTTCTAGCAAAAAATTACTGATTTTAAACTTGGAACCAACAAGTGTAAAAAAGGATTAGTCTTTAAGTGGTTAAATTTCCCTCATTTACAGACCAAAGTTCATTCTTTTGATCTAAAGGTACCAAATATTACAATGTTTCTCTTTATTTCCTAAGCAATGTTGTGGAACTGGGCAGGCTGCCTTTTTTTGACAGCTGTAATCAGAAAACTCTCTACACCGAATCGGGAAAATGCTGGGTTTAGATCGCGAGGGACATAGAGCTGCACGATTTTTTGACTTAGAATAAAAATCAAGATTCTAGCAGCATAACATTATCTTTCACATTATACAAAAAAAATGGGCTAACTTTACTATTTTGTTTCAGAATTGCGTTTGAAAGACTTCTGCGCAAATACAGTGTGACATAAAATATTGCAACAACTACCATTTTATTTTTTAATAGGGTCTCTGCTCATAAAAATTATAATTTCCTACCAAAATATACAGATTTTAACTTGTAAGCAACAAGTGTCAGAAAAAGGTTTAGTCTTTAAGAGGTTAAACTGACCTCATTTACAGACCAAGGTTCATTCCTTTTTTATTTAAAGAACTACATGTTAAAATATTTTTATCTCTGTTGTGATAAACTTGGCAGACTTCCTGGATTTTGTTTTGTTGTTTTTTTCTCTGCACTTGTTACATAGAATCGGGAAATGCAGTTTTAAGATCGTGAGTGTTGAATCGTAATTTTGATTCTTTAACGATTAACTGTGCAGCTCTATGAGGGTGGTAGAATTGCGATCTTGATTCTTTAACGATTTATCATGCAGCTCTAATGCACATGCAAACAGACTAGGTATATCCACTCTTGTTATCAAATAGTGCATATACATTTCTGTAACCTAAAACATAAGAACCAGCCTTAACTTTTGAACTTTTCACATACCACCGAAAAAGAGAGTTTCATTTGTTTAGGATGCCTTCCTGCTAACTCAAGTTCTTTGGACCGTTTTTCTCGTACTTTCTGAGCACCACCCTTTTTAGATTTTGTTGTTTTACTCTCCATATTAATCAATATGAAACTGTAAAATGTATTTAATACCAAGATATGACAATGAGCTACAGAAATACAGCAAACATTACTAATTCTGCATCCCACAAACAAGCACATGAATGAAATCCAATACATCACAATAAAACTAGTCCAACAGAAAATATATTTATTTTTTGCCAATATTATAGGGGGGAAAAAAACAAAGCAAAACACTTACCTAATGTAGGACACTTCTTCTCAGTTTAGGAGCAAACATATGTGTAGTATGCAGAATCTGCCTGAAACACTAGGCCACAAAATAACAGTAACAGACACATGGCATGAGTTGGCTGATAAGAACTACTAGGACCATCTAGACTGCCCAATTTGTGGCTCAAAAAAATTGAATACTTCCATTAGCCCCTGGCCTCATCATATCAAGAATAGCCTTATGCCTATCCCATGCATGCTTAACCCTTTATGGACCGCCGCATGTACATTTACGTCGGCAGAATGGCACAGACCGGCACATCAACGTATATATACACGTTGCTGCCTTGACGTGGGTCGGGCGTCCAATCGGGACACCCTCCGGTACATGCGGCTGTCCATTTTGCTGTGCGAGCGATCCAGGATGAGGGGGCGGCTGTTCGTTTTTGTCCGCCCCCTCCGGATTGCTCCCAGCCAATGAGCTCGCTCCCTGCCGTGTCACTTCCTCCTCCTGTGTAAACACAGGAAGAGGGAAGTGATGTAATCTCTGCTCTCTGCGTTTTTTTTAACCGCCGCTGAGGAGAGATCACATCACACAGTAAGTCTGCACAACACTACACTGACACCAGGACACGCAGGCACATTAACCCCTTGCAATCACCCCCCCTCCCCTCCCCCCTGTCACAGTGTCACTGAATGCAGTGATCATATAAGTACTGATCACTGTATTTAGTGTCAGTGTGACAGGCAGTTAGTGTTAGGTCCAGGGTAGCCTCCGTACCCCCCCTAAGTTTTAACCCCTTAATTGCCGCCCTAGTTAACCCTTTCACTCCCTATTGCCAGTGTCACTAAGCGATCATTTTTCTGATCGCTGTATTAGTGTCGCTGTTCCCGCTAGGTAGCTATTTTTTTTATTGCGATTTTTTTTTTACTAAAGACATGTGGCTGAATAAATTTTGGCCTAAATGTTTGACTAAAATTTAGTTTATTTGATTTTTTTTTATAACAAAAAGTAAAAAATATTTGATTTTTTTTTCAAAAATGTCGCTCTATTTTTGTATATAGCGCAAAAAATAAAAAAACGCAGAGGCGATCAAATACCACCACCTCCATTTCTGGGAAGAAAAGGAGGCACATTTTGTTTGGGAGCCACGTCGCACGACCGCGCAATTGTCAGTTAAAGCGACGCAGTGCCGAATCGCAAAAAGGGGCAAGGTCCTTTACCTGCATTTTGGTCCGGGTCTTAAGAGGTTAAACTCTTTCACTGTATTACACTCTACCACTTCTGCAGGAAGACTATTCCATGCATCCACCAACCTCTCACCAACCTAATACTTCCTGATATCATACAACAACACAACAATATCATACTGAAAATATAATGCAAAAAATTGTATCCAATGCCATGTATTATATTACAGTAACAAGAATATGCAAAGTGCTGCTTATACTTTTACATACAAGGAAAATCCACATACAGAGCAAAGTGAAAGTATAGAGAATTAGATGTGAATTATATAAATATACACATCAAACAAATGATTTAGGGCCCTTTCACACGGGGCTGTCCATGTGCCGGCTCCGCATTGCTCAGCAGGGATCGCTCCTTCGATCTGTCTCTGCAGACTGTGCAGGAACCAACCTGTGAGAGCGCCACTCTCCCCTATGGGGGATCGGATGGCGATGGACCGTAGAGTTCATCGTCATCCGATCAAATCTCTTCCAGACGGATTGAAAAGTAGGGTTTTCTCCGTCACTCTTTGGCGGATCAGATGTCAGCAGGCATGTCACCGCTGACATCCGTGGCTCCATAGAGGAGCACGGAGCATCCGTTCAGGTCCACCTTAAAAACTGACAGGTGGTCCTGAACGGTCCGCCCGTGTGAAAGGGGCCTAAAGACATACAGTTATTTGGATATCACCAAAACAAATTTGTTGCCAGGAGGTTAAAAACATACCAAGCAGAACCTGTCGGTAAAAGCCAAATTACTCATCTTTATGTGGACACAATTTTTTTATTTTATCTGGGATTTGACTCATAATACCTCTGCATACTTCAATATCTCTTTGTTACTACTGCACCTCTGGACCCCTTTACATTACACAGCCCCCTGCACCTCTGGACCCCTTTACATTACACAGCCGCCTGCACCACTGGACCCCTTTAAATTACACAGCCGTCTGCACCACTGGACCCCTTTACATTACACAGCAGCCTGCACCACTGGACCCCTTTACATCACATAGCCCCCTGCACCTCTGGACCCCTTTACATTACACAGCCGCCTGCACCACTGGACCCCTTTACATCACATAGCCACCTGCACCTCTGGCCCCGCCTTTACATCAACAGCACCTGCACCTCGGGACCCCTTTACACCACACAGCACCCCTGCACCTCTGGACCCCTTTACCCAACAGCCCCTGCACCTCCTGGACCCCTTTAAATCCACAAAGCCCCCTGCTTCTATGCATCAACTTTACATTACACAGCACCCTGCACCACTAGGACCCCTTTACATTACTAGCCCCCTGCACCACTGAACCTTTACATTACCACTGCCCCCCTGCAACCACTATAGCCCCCGTTTACTTCACAAGCCCCTGCACTTCTGGACCCTTTTACACTAACAGCCCTCTGCACCCCTTTACATTACACAGCACCCTGCAGCTTTGGACCCCTTTACATTACACAGCCCCTGCATCACTGGACCCCTTTTCATTACACTGCCCACCTGCACCCTCTAGACCCACTTACATCACAAGCCCCCTGCACCTCTCTGGACCCCTTTACACTACACAGCCCTCTGCACCCCTTTACAATACACAGCACCCTGCACCTCTGGACCCCTTTACATTACACAGCACCCTGCACCTCTGGACCCCTTTACATTACACAGCCCCCTTCACCACTGGGACCACCTTTACATCACATAGCCCCCTGCACCACTGGACCCCTTTACATCACATAGCCCCCTGCACCTCTGGACCCCTTTACATCACATAGCCCCCTGCACCTCTTTACATTACACAGCCCCCTGCATCACTGGACCCCTTTACATTACACAGCCCCCCTGCACCCACTAGACCCCCCTTTACACCACACAGCCCCCCCTGCACCTCTGGACCCCTTTACATTACACAGCACCCTGCACCTCTGGACCCCTTTACATTACACAGCACCCTGCACCTCTGGACCCCTTTACATTACACAGCACCCCCCACAGCTCTGGACCCCTTTACATTACACAGCACCCTGCACCTCTGGACCCCTTTTCATTACACAGACCCCTGCAGCACTGGGCCCCTTTACATTACACAGCCCCCCACAGCTCTGGACCCCTTTACATTACACAGCACCCTGCACCTCTGGACCCCTTTTCATTACACAGCCCCCCTGCACCTCTGGACCCCTTTACATTTACAGAGCCCCCTGCACCCCTTTACATTACACAGCCCCCTGCACCTCTGGACCCCTTTACATTACACAGCCCCCTGCACCACTAGACCCCTTTACATTACACAGCCCCCTGCACCACTAGACCCCTTTATATCACAAGCCCCCTGCACCTCTGGACCCTTTTACACTACACAGCCCTCTGCACCTCTTTACAATACACAGCACCCTGCACCTCTGGACCCCTTTACATTACACAGCACCCTGCACCTCTGGACCCCTTTACATTACACAGCACCCTGCACCTCTGGACCCCTTTACATTACACAGCACCCTGCACCTCTGGACCCCTTTACATTACACAGCACCCTGCACCTCTGGACCCCTTTACATTACACAGCCCCCTGCATCACTGGACCCCTTTACATTACACAGCCCCCTGTACCACTATACCCCTTTACATCACATAGCCCCCTGCACCTCTGGACCCCTTTACATCACATAGCCCCCTGCACCTCTGGACCCCTTTACATCACATAGCCCCCTGCACCTCGGGCCCCCTTTACATCACATAGCCCCCTGCACCTCGGGCCCCCTTTACATCACACAGCCCCCTGCACCTCTGGACCCCTTTACATTACACAGCCCCCTGCACCACTAGACCCCTTTACATCACAAGCCCCCTGCACCTCTGGACCCTTTTACACTACACAGCCCTCTGCACCCCTTTACATTACACAGCACCCTGCACCTCTGGACCCCTTTACATTACACAGCACCCTGCACCTCTGGACCCCTTTACATTACACAGCCCCCTTCACCACTGGACCCTTTTACATCACATAGCCCCCTGCACCACTGGACCCCTTTACATCACATAGCCCCCTGCACCTCTGGACCCCTTTACATCACATAGCCCCCTGCACCTCTTTACATTACACAGCCCCCTGCATCACTGGACCCATTTACATTACACAGCCCCCTGCACCACTAGACCCCTTTACACCACACAGCCCCCTGCACCTCTGGACCCCTTTACATTACACAGCACCCTGCACCTCTGGACCCCTTTACATTACACAGCACCCCCCACAGCTCTGGACCCCTTTACATTACACAGCACCCTGCACCACTGGACCCCTTTTCATTACACAGACCCCTGCAGCACTGGGCCCCTTTACATTACACAGCCCCCCACAGCTCTGGACCCCTTTACATTACACAGCACCCTGCACCTCTGGACCCCTTTTCATTACACAGCCCCCTGCACCTCTGGACCCCTTTACATTACACAGCCCCCTTCACCACTGGACCCTTTTACATCACATAGCCCCCTGCACCACTGGACCCCTTTACATCACATAGCCCCCTGCACCTCTGGACCCCTTTACATCACATAGCCCCCTGCACCTCTTTACATTACACAGCCCCCTGCATCACTGGACCCATTTACATTACACAGCCCCCTGCACCACTAGACCCCTTTACACCACACAGCCCCCTGCACCTCTGGACCCCTTTACATTACCCTGCACCTCTGGACCCCTTTACATTACACAGCACCCCCCACAGCTCTGGACCCCTTTACATTACACAGCACCCTGCATCTCTGGACCCCTTTTCATTACACAGACCCCTGCAGCACTGGGCCCCTTTACATTACACAGCCCCCCACAGCTCTGGACCCCTTTACATTACACAGCACCCTGCACCTCTGGACCCCTTTTCATTACACAGCCCCCTGCACCTCTGGACCCCTTTACATTACACAGCCCCCTGCACCCCTTTACATTACACAGCCCCCTGCACCCCTTTACATTACACAGCACTGCACCTCTGGCCCCCTTTACATTACACAGCCCCCACAGCTCTGGACCCCCTGTATGTTACACAGACCCTCTTCAGTTCACACCCCCTTCAGTGCAGACACCCCCTTAGTGCAGACACCCCCCTTTAGTGAAACCCCCCCAGTGCAAATACCCCCTTAGTGAAAACACCCCCAGTGCAAACCCCCCTTAGTACAACCCCCCCCCCCCCCTCCCCCCCTCAGTGCTGGGGGGGGGGGGAATCTGGCTGAGTCTGCTGGCGGCAGGGGGGGGGTTGCTGAATCCACTGGATGGCATTGGCTTCTATGGAGAGCAGAGCTGAAGGGGATACAGTGCTAAAGAGGCATGTCAGTATTACTTTCACAGACTCAGACATCCAAAGATCACACGGCACCTTACTTTACTTTTGGTTCAGTGCTGTGCTGTGCAGTCTCTCTGAGGCGGCGTACACACGACCCAGAAACTCGTCGAGCCAAACACATCGTTCCGCCCGTCGAGTTTCCCGTTCTGCTCGTCGAGCAGCTCGATGAGCTTGCTTTGCGTACACACGTTCAAAGTCCAAATCTCGTCGATCTCACGTTCACCACGTGTGACGGCACTATAAAGGGGACGTACGTTTGGTTTGGCGCCACCCATTGGGCTCCTTTTGCTGATCTCGTGTTTACGCGTGTTAGTAAAAGTTTGGTGAGTGACGATTCGCGCTTCTCAGTTTTCGTGCTTTTCCGATCGATCTCTGCCGTTCAGTTTGTACTTGTGGGTTCGTATCTTGGCTATCGGGGCGTGCGGTCAGGTCGTATTGTTTTTACATTGCGGTCCTGTCCGCCCGTTTTTGATTTTCAGGTCGTTCTTCATAGGTCTTGCTGTTCTTCAGTGCGGTCTGTTTAGTGCAATTCTGTTTAGACGTTCGTTTCTAACCTTGTAGCCATGTTGCAGGCATCTCGTCATAGGCGAGCTCGTGCTGTGCGTGCCATGTCTATAGGTCTATTGCTTTTAGACCTAGATGACGAGTCCATGAACAGGGTGAGGAGGCGTTCATGGACCAAGAATTGGTTGCTCCGTAGGAACCAATTCTCACATATGCCTTTGCTGCGGGAGCTTCAGGAAAATAATCCTGAAGATTACAGGAATTTCCTGAGGATGTCGGATCCCGTTTTCCAGCACCTGTTGGCCTTGGTGTCCCCCTATATTACCAGGCAGGACACCGTTATGCGGGAGGCTATTGGTGCTGAGCAGAGGCTAGTTGCCACCCTACGTTATCTGGCAACTGGGAGAAGCCTTCAGGACTTAAAGTTCTCTACGGGCATCTCCCCCCAGGCTCTGGGCCTTATTATTCCTGATACCTGCTCTGCTATCATCCAGGTTCTGCAGGAGGAGTATATGAGGGTAAGTTTTCTCCTTTACTATCTCATTTTATGTATATAATGTATGCTAATGTATTGCACTTATCTCCTTCTTCCATAATTACCGTTTGGAATATGCTGTGAATGTCCCCTCTGCCCCCATGCATGCTGTAAAGTTTAATGATGCCCCTTTTTTGGCCTACATGCCTATTTCCCTTCACTTACCTCCCAGCATGCTATCCTGGGCACAAACACACCTAGCCTAGTCACTTCCCAATGTATTGTATTATATCCATTGTAATGTTTGCCCCCCTCCCCTCCAAAATGTGTTTTAAAAGTCTATGTACACTTTTTTTTTTTTTTTTTTGGTGTACTCCCAAACTCATCTAGCCCTCCCCTCCAATGTGTTTTAAAAGTCTATGTACACTTTTTTTTTTTGTTTTTTTGGTGTACTCCCAAACTCATCTAGCCCTCCCCTCCAAAATGTGTTTTAAAAGTCTATGTACACTTTTTTTTTTTTTTTTTTTTTGGTGTACTCCCAAACTCATCTAGCCCTCCCCTCCAATGTGTTTTAAAAGTCTATGTACACTTTTTTTTTTTTTTTTTTTTGGTGTACTCCCAAACTCATCTAGCCCTCCCCTCCAATGTGTTTTAAAAGTCTATGTACACTTTTTTTTTTTATTTTTTTGGTGTACTCCCAAACTCATCTAGCCCTCCCCTCCAATGTGTTTTAAAAGTCTATGTACACTTTTTTTTTTTTTTTTTTTTGGTGTACTCCCAAACTCATCTAGCCCTCCCCTCCAATGTGTTTTAAAAGTCTATGTACACTTTTTTTTTTTATTTTTTTTTTGGTGTACTCCCAAACTCATCTAGCCCTCCCCTCCAAAATGTGTTTTAAAAGTCTATGTACACTTTTTTTTTTTGTTTTTTTTTGTGTACTCCCAAACTCATCTAGGCCCACACAAAACTTGGGCACTGGCACATCAGAGGGGGTGTTTACTGTGAGAATTGACTAAATCTATTTATGTATAATATGCTAGTTCAAAGAAATGTTTTAATGCTTATAATGTCTTTGTATAATCCGCTTGCAATGTTTTGGGTATAATTTTATTTTTTATTTTTTTTCTTCCACAGCTTCCGTCCACGCCACAGGAGTGGCAGTCTGTGGCCATGGACTTTCAGAGGCGGTGGAACTTCCCCAACTGCGGGGGAGCCATCGACGGGAAGCACGTCCGCATCGTGCCTCCACCCCGTTCAGGATCCCAGTTCTACAATTACAAGGGGTTCAATAGTATTGTGCTGATGGCGGTGGTGTCAGCGCAGTACGAATTCCTTTTTGTGGATGTCGGGATGAATGGACGGATTTCGGATGGGGGAGCCTTCAAGCAGACCGAGTTTGCGCTTCGCCTTCAAGAGGAGGATCTGTCATTGCCACCGGATGACCAGAATCTTGAAGGGTTGCCATTTGTTTTCTTGGCTGATGAGGCGTTTGCGTTGGGACCCCATCTTATGAGGCCATTCCCTCAGCGGACCCTCACCCCAGAGAGGAGGGTCTTTAACTACCGGCTGGCCAGAGCCCGGAGAGTGGTGGAGAACACCTTCGGAATAATGGCCAGCCGGTTCCGCCTTTTCTTGACCTCTCTCCACATGGCGGAGTACAAGTGGAACTATATTATTTTTGCTTGTTGCATACTTCACAATTTTTTGCGAAGACAATCAACAACATATCTTGCCCCGGTTGGACCCGAGGCTGGACTTTTTGAAACCGAGGAAACATTGCCAGGTCTTGAAGCTGCCCATCAAGGACTGCCCCCCCCAGAGTGCCCGTGAAGTGAGGGACAAATATGTACAGTACTTTATGGGTAGGGGAGCCATACCATCACAACCAAATGTGTTTTAATTTCTGTTTCCAAAAATTTTAAATCTTGATACAAAAATGTTTAGGTCTCGCTTGTGTTTTTCAATGTTTCATATTTTTTCATATTCTTCTACATGTAGTGTCAAGTGTATTTTCCTTAACTAATTTCCTAGGTGACATCCTAAAAAATCACATGTACAGTTATTGGTATTGTAAGCAAAACCACACACACTTTTTTTTTAGATTCAAAATATCTTTACTTTTTCAACAATTAGGTTTTTAACAAACAGAAATGAGGTAATAATTTGAACACTTTTGGGAAAAATATTTTAGCTTTTTGATTTAAAAAAATATAAACTTTTTTTTTTTTTGGTCTTTTTGATTAAAACGTATATAATTTATTTTTTATTTTTTTTGGTCTTTTTGATTAAAACATATATAAATTTTTTTTTTTTTTTTTTTTTGGTCTTTTTGATTAAAACGTATATTTTTTTTTTTTTTTGGTCTTTTTGATTAAAACATATATAATTTTTTTTTTTTTTTTTTTTTTGGTCTTTTTGATTAAAACATATATATCTTTTTTTTTAATTTTTTTCAAACAAACATTACTAAACTAAAACCCTCAAAATCAAACCCTCCCCAGAACATCAATTATATTTTTTAATTTGGTTTCCACTTCTTTGGTCTTTTTCCGTATCTCGTGGTTCATATCCTCAATGTCATCCCTGCAGGACTGGACCTGGGAAATTAGGAGATGAGCACTGTGGGTATCCAAGCCGCCACCAGCTCCTGAAATGTATGACCAAATCAGGTATTAAAATTTAGCAGGCCTACATCTAGATTAGCTGAAGCTGTGTTAATATGTTACTTTACCGGATGTAGTGGCATCATCATCCCGCGGGGGTGGGGCTTGGCTGCTGCCTTGCTGCTCCTGTGTAGAAGCTTCATTCCGCCCTACGAGAATAAAGAAAATGGAAAGATGAAGAGGCCTGAAAGAGGAATCTGTTTTGGTTTAGACCATTTGTGGGACGATTGATGTTTTGAACAGCCCCCTCTAGGCAGAACACAGGATTCTAGGCATTCGCAAAAAACATTATTACATTTCTTGTACCTTTGTTATAATTTCAAACATGTAGGCAAACCAAGTATACACTGGATCACCTCCTCTGTGTGAACCCATAAATGGATTATTCTTGTGGCCAACAATTCTGCAAATGAGTCCACATGTGTCACCAACTGCTGAGCAGACTCTCCTTTTACTGTATATTGTCTTTACAGTAAGAGAAGTTCTTTAATAATACATCAACATTAATAACACAATTGATCTCACTTTAAAATAAAAAAGTGCACAACATTAGTGAGATCAATGTTTTGGGCCCAACAATTGGTCAGAAAAGTCGTCGTTATTTTGGAACGGCGACTTCTACGACCAAATATCATGCTCACAACCAGGGTAGGACTTAGGGTGGTGGGGGCCCCTGGGCTTGAGTGTTGAAGGGGCCCCCTGGACGGAGGGGGGAATCAAAGTTGTTGAGTGGGGGGGGGGGGGGGGGGAGTGCCTCTCATCTGTGCCGACAGCCAGGGCCACAGACTGTCATTAGCCCGGCTGTTGGCTTTCTTCCCTTCAGCAGCCACAGTCCTCCACACACCGCTCCGGTTCCTCCTGCTTCCGTGCTGCCTCCTATTGCAGTGCAGGAAAAATAACCCTTTCCCGGGACTGCGTGAAGAAGCGGAAAGTCCCACAGAATCAGTGTGTGTTGGGAGGTCTGCACAGGGCCGCCATCATGAATTTTGGGGCCCCTTACACAGCTTAAGGCAAGGGCCCTCTGGAGCAGAGAATTGGGGGGGGGGGGGTTGCTGCCGCCTGAAATTGAGAAGCAAAGGGGGCCTTTAACAAAAAAAATGAAATTGAGAAAAAAAAGTAAATATATATATATATATATATATATATATATATATATATATATATATATAAAAGGGGGGGTAGCCATCCGGGGCCCTGGGGACCTCCAGACCCCTAAAAAAAAATAAAAAAATAAACATTTATTTAAAAAAACATAAAAAAGGGGGGCCCTGGGGAACCTCCGGGCCTTTTCTAAAAAAAAAAATATATATAAACACAAATACAAAAGAATTTTTTACCTTTAAAATAAATGGGGGGGGGGGGGTTTGCCACATGGGTCCCTGGGGACCTCTGAGCCCTTTAATGATAACCAAAAAAAATATATAACAATATATATATATATATATATATATATTTGAAAAAATTTTTTAAAAAAATAAGGGCGGTGGGGTTGCCATCCGGGGGCCCAGGAGACCTCTGGGCACTTTAATAATGATAATATTAATAATAAATATATATATATATATATATATATATATATAATATATATATATATATATATATATATATATATATATATATATAAATAAATCTAAATAAATATATTTAAAAAAAACATAGTTTTTGGTTTTAATAAAAACGTAGGAAAAAAGTAGGGGTTGCTGTCCAGGGCTCTGGGGACCTCCGGACCCATAAAAAAAAAAAAAAAAAAAAAAATGGAAAGTCCAGACCTGTAAAAATAGTTCAATATTTGATCGTAGGAGTCGACGTTCCGAAAGAATCGACGACTTTTCCGACCAATTCTTTGTCCCAAAAAATATGAATACAACCTGCAAGAAAATGCACATGGCGCCAAAAAAAAAAAAAAATGTACTTACTTTTTAAAACTCTCCTGATCCTGCTCATGGTCTCTGGCTCCCGCAGTTTTAGATCCGACCACCTCTTTCTGATCTGCTCCTTGCTCCTTCGCACCCCAAATTTTTGAAAGAGCCTCTTCACCACCTTCTCCATTATTTCCGCCTTTACTTTATTGGGGTGCTTGTACGGTCCATGGCTGCCATCATAGTCCTCCTTTTTAAAGATGGAGACCAGCTCCACCATCTCCTCGAAGGTCATATTGGTTGCTTTAAAGCTTCGCCTTCTCCTTGATGAGCTCTCTCTCCCGCCCGGCCTGCTTGTTGTGCGTCCATTTTTTGTTGGCTCCCCGATAAATAAAATGAAGGATAAGGGGCGGAGAAAGGATTACACTGAACGTCAGGGGTGGGGAAACGTGTGGAACGTCACACATGCGCGCGCGAATAAAGGGATACCACGTGAAGTGAAAGGGGCGGTCCCAGTTTGTTGAAGACGGCGGAGAGAACGCTCGAGTTCAACGACGGTATGTAACTACCTTTTTAAAGTTTATTAGTGATGGTAGAAGTTGTTGAGCTATGTATCATATGATAACCTAGGAGAAATAATGAAAGAGGGTCGGGGAAAGGACGACACAGAACGTCAGGGGTGGGGAGACGTGCGTTGCGTCGCACATCCGCGTCTATAACGGGATACCACGTGAATTGAAAGTGGCATTCCCAGTTTGTTGAAGACGGCGGAGAGAACGCTCGAGTTCAACGACGGTATGTAACTACCTTTTTAAAGTTTATTAGTGATGGTAGAAGTTGTTGAGCTATGTATCATATGATAACCTAGGAGAAATAATGAAAGAGGGTCGGGGAAAGGACGACACAGAACGTCAGGGGTGGGGAGACGTGCGTTGCGTCGCACATCCGCGTCTATAACGGGATACCACGTGAATTGAAAGTGGCATTCCCAGTTTGTTAAAGACGGCGGAGAGAACGCTCGGGTTCAACGACGGTATGTAACTACCTTTTTAAAGTTTATTAGTGATGGGATGAGTTTGTGGGCTACTTAAATATGATAACCTAGGAGAAAGTTACAATAAACATTTTCTGAAATGGCCATCTATAGTGCTGTCGTACATAACCGCGTTTAGATACAGCATTTTGCTCAAAGTATGGTGTGGGGGCAAGATAGTTTTTCACAGATGTATTTGTAAAATATGTGGTTTAATACATGTTGAAAATGGTCGCTTTTAAAAGTCTTGCCCAAACTAAATCGTTTCTAACGTTTCATCCACAAATGAGTGAAGGGATCTAGGCCTCATTACACACAACTGGTCATCTGTTTCCTATGAACTTGACCAACACATGATATGCAAATTCCACCTTGTCGTTTGCACGACGAAAGGGGCGGGGAAACATCGAATTCATAATCATGGGCGGAAGACGTGTGTGGAGTGTATGTAATGCTCGAACACACGTGTCGTACGTCCGACCGGGGTGCGGAAGGAAGACGATTGCACGACAGGCGTGTAGGTAGGCTTTGAACTTGGGACAGCAGAGCAGGGCCGCCATCAGGGGGGTAGAGGCAATACACCTGTAAGGGGCCGGGGGTCCCCAGGGCCCCATATGGCAACCACCCTTTCCAAAAATAATAAAAACTAAACTAAATATATATATATATATATATATATATATATATATATATATATATTTCTCTCTCTTTTTTTCTCTTTTTCTTTCTGTGGCAGCCCCCCCTTCTCAATTTCATTTGGCAGCCCCCCCCCACCCCCCGGTTCTCTGCTCCAGGGGGCCCATGCCTGAAGCTGTGTAAGGGGCCCCAAAAATCATGATGGCGGCCCTGCAGCAGAGGCCTATTCAGGAAAGTCAGACATTTAAGGGCTAGATGTTGATAAAGAGTACTCGAGTTTCAAGACTGTGGATTGACATTATAGTATTTTTCTTTTTTGTTTTTCTGGCAGAAATGAATAGATTCAATAAAAGGGATTTTCTAGAAGTCTTCATAGACAGATGGAGGGAGCAGACAGTGCTGTGGGCCACCAAAGACCCTAGGTCCCGAAACAAAGAGCTGAGGACAGCAGCACTGGAGAGCCTGCTCCCACTTGTGCGCAGGCAGGTGGGGCATAATGTGACTGCTGAGCAGTTGGAGGTGAGAATTGGAACTTTGAGAGGCTCCTACAGGAAGGAACGCAACAAGGTCTTAGATTCTATGAGGTCTGGAGCTGGAGCAGGGCAGGTATATGTACCGAAGTTGTGGTACTACAACAGACTGTCCTTTCTGGATGACCACTTGGAAGTAAGGCCATCACTTTCCAGCCTTCCCCCCAGAAGACAGAGAGGAAGAGGAAGAGGAAGAGGGAGGTCCAGCCTTCCCCCCAGACTTCCCTCCAGGCAACCTGATGCTCCTCTAGATGAGACCTCTCAGCAGCCTTCCATCCTGGAGCAAGAGCCAGATTTGGCTGTCTGGAGCCAGGTATAGTACTTTTTAATGTGCAAATGTGTGTGTGTGTGGTTTTAATTTTGGAAAATAGATGTTTTGATGTTTAAAGGTGAATAAAAAAAAGGACTAGCTTAATGTGTTTTACATATAATTAGTCAGTAGTGGCCACTAATGTTAAGGTAAATTTTTTATTTTTTTTTAAACTTTCTAAAAACATTTTTTAGGAAACATAGAAAAACAAACTGAAGGACACAGAATACATATATACATTAACATACAAAAAAGGCCAAAAATGGTCTCAGTGTATTAAGTTAATCTACGTTGGTTATAGTATGGATAATATGGGTATTTCAATATCCTAAACTCATCTTCTACAGGATGGGCTCCCAAACTATATTTTCACCTATTGTACCTCTAGGACCTCAGGAGTACAGTCCCCGGGGGTAGATGGAAGAAGAATTGTGGAGAAGGGGAGGGGGGGAGTGTGCGGGAGATAAAACACAAGTAGAGGAGAGGGTAGAGAGGGATGAGAAAGCAAGGAGAAAGGAGAGAGGAAAAAAGGGTGAAAAAAATCATATTAATAAGTGAATTAAAGTGTATATTTAAAGTTTATATTCTGCTTAAATAATTATTTATATATCATTTAATGCATGGGTCTTCAAACTATGGGCCTCCAGTTGTTCATGAACTACAATTCCCATCATGCCTTGTCATGTCTGTGAATGAATGTCAGTTTTCCAATGCCTCATGGGATGTGTAGTTCCACAGCAGCTGGAGGGCCGTAGTTTGAGGATCCCTGATTTAATGTGTTGGATGGACTAATAAGCCCACCCACCATTATTTAGTGAGAGAGGGAACTAAAAAATAGAGGGAGGGGTAAAATTCAAAAAAAAATTGGATATAGGTATACATTTCAAAATTAATGAAGTAAATTTTGAGTATTTTTGTTTAAATTTATATTATATCTAAATATCTAAATGTATTATATTGGTGCATTAAGAAGAGAAGAGGTTAAAAATATACAAACTGCAGGGGTCAGAATGATTGGCTTATCAATTTCTTGACAAACAGTTTGCAACAGTCATGAGCTGAAAATTGTGTGTGGTTTTGGAACCCAAAAGTAAAACTGTCCCTTTTTTTAATACACAGGAGGATATCAGCCAGCAGGAGGTACAGGAAAGTACCAGGCAGGAGGAGGGCAGGGTGAGTGGCACAGAGGAGGTGGCAGGCCCAATTGGCTCGGAGGAGGTTGCAGGCCCAATTGGCTCAGAGGAGGTTGCAGGCCCAATTGGCTCGGAGGAGGTGGCAGGCCCAAGTTGCTCGGAGGAGGTGGCCGGGCCTAGTAGCAGTACTAGGTGTCAGGTGCCTCCAATACGCCTTCAACCCAGAAGGGCCGCGAGGGATATGAGGGTTCGCGAGGCCTCACTGGCCCTCATTCGCGAGGCACAGGCCAGCCTCCAGCAGCCTGCCACCTCTCAGGAGGGCTTTTTGACCTTTATTCTGGCCAAAATGGACCACATGAGTGAGGACCAGCGTCTCCTCTTTGAGGGACTCCTCGTCATCTTAGCCAATAAGGCGGTGAGGGGTCATCTCACTGAGGAGACGGTGCTCTGTTCACATCGCCATCGCCGAAGAACATCTCGCTCACAACCTCCTCCTCCTCCTCCTTCTTCTTCTTCTTCTTCTTCTCCTGCCCCTACTGCTTCCCCTACTCATTCTTCTCCTGCCCCTACTGCTTCCCCTACTCATTCTTCTCCTGCCCCTACTGCTTCCCCTACTCATTCTTCTCCTGCCCCTACTGCTTCCCCTACTCATTCTTCTCTTGCCCCTACTGCTTCCCCTACTCATTCTTCTCTTGCCCCTACTGCTCCCTCTACTCATTCTTCCCCTGCCCCTACTGCTTCCCCTACTCATTCTTCTCCTGCCCCTACTGCTCCCCCTACTCATTCTTCTCTTGCCCCTACTGCTCCCTCTACTCATTCTTGCCCTGCCCCTACTGCTTCCCCTACTCATTCTTCACATTCTTCTTTTGCTTTTCCTTCTCCTCCCCCTCCTCCTTCTCATTCTCCTCCTCCCCTTGATTCTATTTCTCCTGCTCCTTCTCCTCCTCCACCACGTTCTGCTACTCCTCCTCCTGGCATGAGTACTGCCTCCATGGCCCCGCCTCCAGCCAGGCAGAAGAGGAAGGCTGCTAAGAAGGCTGCAGAGAGGGTCAGAGAGCAGGCTGGAGGGAATCCACCAAGGAAGGCCTTGCGAAAAACCAAAAGATGACTCCCTTCCTTCCAGGTGGTGTACCAGAGGACAGTCTGCTGTAGTCCCACAACTTTGTGACATCTGCCTGCCCTGCTCCAGTTTCTGACCTCTGGGAGTCCAAGACCTTGACACGTTCCTTCCTGGATGAGCCTCTCAACTTCCAAATTTTGAAGCCAACTGCTGAGCAGTCACATGACGCCCCACCTGTCTGTGCACAAATGGCAGCAAGCTATCCAGTGCTGCCTTTTTTATTTTTTATTCTAATCCTTAACCAAAATAAATGGTGATTTTTGAGTTTACAGTTCATACTTGTCTATGTGTTTTTACTCCAAAAAATAATGTAGCTTGTGAGAAGGCAGGTTATGTTTTTAAATCATTTTAAAGGTGTAATTAGAAAGGGACAGATGAGATAAGACCAAACAATAATGTTTCAGTGGGGGGTAACTTGACACCCAAATACAACTAGATCACAGGTGTCAAACTGGCGGCCCTCCAGCTGTTACAGAACTACAAGTCCCATGAGACATTGCAAGACTGACAATTACAAGCAGGGCCGCCATCAGGGGGGTACAGGCATTACACCTGTAAGGGGCCCGGGGGTCGGTCCCCAGGGGCCCAGATGGGAACCACCCTAAAAATAAAACAAATATATCTTTTTTTTTTTTTTTTAGGGGTCCGAAGGGGCCCGGAGGCCACCAAGGGCCCCAGATGACAAGCCCTTTTTTATAAAAAAAAAATATTAATTTGTATTTTTTTATTTATTAAAGGGCCAATGTTTATTTTTTATTTTTTTAGAGGTCTGGAGGTCCACAGGGACCTGGAGATCCCCAGGGCCTCAGATGACAACCCCCCTTTTTTTTAGAAAAAAAATTATTTTTTTATTTCTTTTATTTATTTAGATATATATATATATATATTTTTTTTATTATTATTATTATTATTATTAAAGGGCCCAGAGGTCCCCAGGGCCCCCGGTTGACAATCCTTTTTTCTATTTTAGATAAACATTTTTATATTATTTTTTTTTTTTTTTTTTTTAGATAGATGTATTTTTATTAAAGGGCTCATCAGAGGTCCCCAGGGCCCCATGTGTCAAACCCCCTTTTTTTATAATTGTATTTTTTATTTTTGTTTATATATTCTTTTTTATATTTTTATTTTTTAGTAAAGGACCCAGAGGTACCCAGGGCCCTGGAAGGCAACCCCTTGTTTTTGATTTCCTTTTTTATATATATATATAAATGTTTATTTTATTTTTTATATATATTTTTTTAATTATTTATTTTTAATTTTTTTAAGGGCCCAGAGGTTTTCTTTTTTTTCGGGCCCAGAGGTCCCGAATGGAATGCCCCCTTTTTTGAAAAATTTCCTTTTATAACAAAAAAAAAAAGGTCCACGGGGCCCCAGTTGGCAACCACCCTTTTTAAAAAAAATATAGATATATATTTAATAGATATATTTATATTTTCTCCCATGCCTGAAGCTGTGTAAGGGGCCCCAAAATTCATGATGGCGGCCCTGATTACAAGCATGACTCCTGCACGCAGAGGCGTGATGGGACTTGTAGTTCTGCAACAGCTGGAGGGCCACCAGTTTGACACCCCTGATGATTATAAAATTTTAAAAAAATGTTTAAAATGAAGATCATGATTTGAAATACAGTACCAAAAAAAATGAGATCTAATTTTTCTTTATTTTTTTGGTCCTGTATTTCAAATCCTGGGATCTTCATTTTTATTTAATTTTTTTCATTTCTAATCATCTAGTTGTTTCACAAACTATGTCAGAAGAACTCTGTGGGAATATCAGCAGCAAATTTAAAATACACTGGTCCAGTTTTGTGCAATTGTAATTTTGGTTAAAGAACGCTGCAATTAAACGATGCAATAATGTTGGCAGCGTGACGAATGTGCTATCTCCATTCCAAACGCTACTTTTACCAAGGATGTGCTCCAGTCTCCTACTTTTATCTGAGCATGCGCGGGTTTTCTTAGCATACACACGATCGAGCTTCTCGTCGGGAAAACAGCCCGTCGATAACCTCGTCGAGCCAAATTCGACTCCCGTCGAGCAAATAGAGAACATGCTCTCTATTTTGGCTCGACGAGCTGCCCGACGGTTTGCTCGACGAAAGTGTACACACGACCGGTTTTCTCGGCAGAATACGTCTCCCAGCGAGCTTCTCGCTGGATTCTGACGAGGAACTCGGTCGTGTGTACGCCGCCTGACTCTGTCTCTTCTCTGCAGCCAGCCCACGAGTCAGATGTACGGCGCTCGCCCTGACCCTCCCCCGACCTGCCACTGTCACATGACCTTCCTGGCTTCCTACAACTCCCACAATGCAGCGCGGCAGCAGCCAGCCAATCGGGGGCCGGCGCTGCCGAGTTTTGACAAAAAAAAAAAACAGCGCTGCGGACCGCGGCCGTTTTAAATATAATGTGAGCGGCCCGGGGGGCAAATATCACTTTTCCACCTGGGCCAGTCCGCCCCTGGATATGTGGGACAGAGAAGCCTCCAAGCCTTTTGGAGTAATGCATCATTTGTTTGTGAATTATCCATTATTAATAGTACATATAAGCCATGGCATCTGACAATGAAGGTTGCTAAAGTCAGTCTGCAGCACAGAACCTGGAGAATTCATAATCTCATGTTAAAGTGTAACTACAGGCAATTTTTTTTTTTCATTTTGGATAGAGTAAGGGTCCCCTGTCAGTTTTTTCTTTTCTTTTTTTGACAACTGTGTCCCATTGGAGAGATTTTTCTTCACTTCCTGCTCTAAAGCCAAAAGAGGAAGTGTGGAAAACTAGTATCACCATAACTAGTGCCCTCATTGGAAGATTTCACCTCCTATTCTGATGTCAACCCAAAATTTGGGATTTTCTTTTACTTTTGATTTAGTCAGCAACAGTAAATGGTACAAATAGGATGAATATCTCTAATGGGGACACAGACAGTAATAAAAGCCGACAGGTATTCTAATCCCTCTCCACTCTTTTCAAAACAAAACAAAAGTTTTGCCTTTAGTTACACTTTAACAGTGCAGTTTATGAGGGATATATATTTACCCCCTTATTTACCTTTTTCCTAATTCTGAATGGTCAGAAACCAGCTTCCTGAAGGTTTATAAGATAGCTGCTTTTGCTATGGATGGGCAGGCAGATGACAAAGCTGCTAAAATTACATTTCACATGGCCTCTGACACTTAAACCAATGTGCCAGGCTCTGCCAACATAAGCAAAGCTAAATGAGGGGGAAAAATTAATATTCTATAAGAAAGCCTGTATAATTGCAGGCAAAACCCCATTCATGACTTATTCTCTTTCAGTTTCCTCATAAGCTCAGACACAGCATGGGGGGGGGGGGGGGGTGAGATGCGCTCTGTGTGTCTATAGACAAATCAGAGCAAGCTCAGGAGCAAGCCTGCACAGGTGCCCCCATAGCAAGTTGCTTGGGATGGTGGGCACTCAGAAGGGTGGAGCCAGGAGTGCCAGCTGGGGACCCAAGAAGAGAAGGGTCGGGGCTGTTCTGTGCAAAACCATTGTACAGAGCAGGTAAGTATGATGTTTGTTATATATACTTTTTTATTACTAAAGGCTTACAATCGCATTAAGTCCCCCAGTATTGGCCAGTGTGGAACGACATGAGTACAACATGGAGTTGCTCTTGTTCTATAAACAATCTCTAGTGTCTTCTCTTAGTATTTCTCATGATCTCACCTGATTAGTAGTAGGTAACACCTCCTCAGCCAACACTGATCCCTCCCAATGTCTATCTGTCACTCCACAGGTTTTGGGGTTTTCTTCTTCTTCTTCCTCATATACAACATGCATTCCCTCTGCCAGGTTCTGTGGTTCAATTAAATATCTCCGGCCTTGTGTCAGGATGAGCCCACTGCAAAAGAAGAACAAGAATACAGTTTAAAGATAACAATGCAGTGTCTATCACATACATTATTTGTACATTTAACAATGTTAACAGCAGCTATACATCTGTAGCATAGGGTGACCAGACATCCCCAGTTTCAGGGGACAGTCCCCTGATTGAGGACACTGTCCCCGGACCAAGTCTCTCCCTGGTTTTGTCCCCAGATTGAATTTAATAGGGAGCAGGGGCAATTTCAAAGACAATCAGTGCAGAATTAAAATAAAAAAAAATAGAATTACACCCCACCGCTTCGCCTTGCCTACTAGCATAGGGGGGTTGTATTTTTCCCATTTTCTGTCCCCCTTTCTGATGATCATGTGCTGGTCGGAGCGGAGGGAATATTTCTTCAGTTTCTGGCGCATGCCCATTCAGCTCCGCTCACATGTTCTATTGCCTTGGCTCAAATCCTGGCCAGCCACCTGCCTATCTCCTTTCCTTCCCTGGCGGAGTGATCTTCCTCCACTCCTCATCCAGTAGTAGCCGGGGCCTGAAGAGTAAAACTTATGAGGCTGTGAGGTGGGCGGCGACGGGCAGAGAGTCACTGATTGTTGCCATTACTAGTAAAGAAAAAATATGTCCCCGGATTTAATTTATTTTAAAAATCTGGTCACCTTACTGTAGCACCTTCCTCAGAACTCCATCCCTCTAGAATTGTTACCGGATCTTTGGCAGGCTTTCCTCTGTATGAACTTGAACACCCGGATAGGCCTTGGTTAGGCCTAGCAGCTGACAGCCTCATGGATAGGCCTCAGGTCTAGCAGCTAAGAGCTGTATACACACCATCCACCCAGGCCGTAGCCGTAGCCCTGGGCAGGAAGGACTCACCTGGTCACCTGACTTAATTCCATTAAATAACATTTCCCAGCATGCCTAACCACAAATATGGTTGGCTGAGAAAGGTATGTTTATCATATCCTGATCTTCACTGTAACTCATCACCCTAATGACAAAGGCAATAGCACCACCTCCTGACACATGGGAGAAGCCACAACTTAATATGGAAATAACAGAAGTCATGTAATCACTAAACACTACAAATTAGCCAGACTGGCTACCATCCAGCACAACTAAATTTACCTGCAGCTCTCGTCTAGGGACAAGAATGCTACACTGACTTAAAGCATTTGAGAAAGTCTTTTTATTTTATTTTAGGCAAGCCTAGTTCTAGCGGGCATACATTTGGAGGCTGGATTGTACATCCCTTAAAGCAGCCCTCAAAATTTCCACTCGCCTACTAGCATTTGGCAGGTGGATTTAAGCTGGGGACGAGTAATGACAGGGCTGCATGACCAATCTCCCTGCAATCTGTGCCTAAACTTAGAGTCCCGATGCAATTGGTGGCCGAAGAGGAAAGGTGCATGCTCGGGAAAAGTAGTCTGGTGAGCCGCACACAGGCAGAGCAGTACACAGGTGCTCTCCTTACAATTCTCATTAAGCCATGGGACCTAACAGTATGACCTCTCTGAGCCTGCCCCCCTCCCCCCGGACCCCGACTAATGTAGCTGGAGAGCAGAAAGTAATGAGTGAGGTAGAGGATTGCGAAAATTACCACTCCGGTGCAGCGCTCACTGAAAGTTGCCCTGACATGAGAGCGGCAGCCTTACAGTTTGTGGAGTTTTCTTCTCCTTGTGCTCTATGTAAGTATCCAACAGTTCAGCCTGAGCACTCAACAGACTGGTCTCAATGTGTGCTGTGCGGGGTCAGTGTGCGCTATGCTATGGTGTCAATGGCTGTGCAGTTGTGTGGATCTCAGCGCTGGATTGTACTCCCTCCCGCTGTGCTGCAGCTCCTCTCCTCACTGCCAGCCTGAATAAAAGGGGGAAGTGGGGACATGCAAGCGTGGAGCTGCACACACAGGCTCCTGATGAGATGAATGGAAGAGAGAATGAGGATGGATGGGAGTTGCAGAGGAGACAGCAAGAGAATGGGAAGAGACCCAGTTCTAGTGCCCTGTCCCTCTGGTCTGCCCCCAGTGCCCTGTCCCTCTGGTCTGCCCCCAGTGCCCTGTCCCTCTGGTCTGCCCCCAGTGCCCTGTCCCATTTTGTTAAAGTTGTTTTTGGTAATATTTAATTGTGTAACTTGATTCTGCATAAAACATTGTCATTCCATGAGATAATCTATGAGGGCGTGTTTAGGGGTACAATTAGGCGCAGGGCAGTGTATGAATTAGGTGGGGCAACTGATGGCGAGTAACACTTGAGGCCTGGCTAGTAGCTCAGGACTTGAAATTTTGAGCCCTGCCTTAAAGTATATCAAGAGGCAAAACTTTTTTTTAGTTTTGGATAGAGTGCAGAGGGTTTAGAACTCCTGTCAGGTTTTTTTTCTGTCTGTGTTCCTGTTAAGGAGATTTGCCCTCTCAATTAGTTCTGTTTACCATTATCAATAAGTAAGAAATTAAAAGAAAATACCACATTTTGGGTTGTCCCCAGAGAAGTAATAGAGGGAAAACCTTCCAATAGGGACATGGGGGTGCCTTAGGAATTCCCTTCCTTCTGAGAAAAAAATATTTGACAGGGGTTATAACCCTCACTTGCTTTATCCAAAATGTAAAAAAAAATGTATAGATATAAATATAGAAAATTAAGGAAAAAAATGCCATAAATATCCCCTATTTTGTAGACACTATGGGCCAGATTTACGTACATCTTTGTGCGGGCGTAGCATATCTTATTTACACTACGTTGCCATAACTTTGAGAGGCAGGTGCCGTATTCAAAAAGAAATTGCAGCCAAAGTTACGGCGGCGTAGCATAAATGGGCCGGCGTAACCGTGCCTAATTCAAAACAAGGCAGGTAGGGGGCGTGATCCATGTAAATGAATCGTGACCCCACGTAATTGACACTCTTTGTGAACGGCACATGCGCTGTCCATGGACGTATGCCAGTGCGCATGCTCAAAATTGGTTTTGATGTGAACGTAACTGTCCCGACATCCATACTTAACATTGCATACGCCTCTTATAGCAGGGGTAACATTACCCCGGACTTAAGCTTACGAAAACGACGTAAAAAAATACGACCAGGCGTAAGTATGTTCGTGAATCGGCGTATCTAGCTCATTTTCATATTTGACGCGTAAATCGATGGACGCGCCACCTAACGGCCAGCGTAAATATGCAACTGAGATACGATGGCGTAAGAGACTTACGCCGGTCATATCTAAGCAAAATTCCGGCGTATCTTGATTTCTGAATACAGGAAAAAGATACGCCAGCGCATCCTAGAAGTTACGCGGCGTATCTCGAGATACACTAACGTAACTTCGTTGTGAATCTGGCCCTATAACTTATGCGCAAACCAATCAATATATGCTTATTGCCAAAAATATGTAGATGAATACATATCGGTCTAAACTGATGAAGAAATACTTTTTTTGTTTATAGCACAAAAAAAGGTGATCAATTACCACCAAAAGAAAGCCCTATTTGTGGGGGAAAAAGGACGTAAATTTTGTTTGGGTACAGCGTCGCGCGATTGTGCAATTGTCAGATAAAACGATGCATTAAAGGGGTAAATCCTTCCAGGGCTGAAGTGGTTAAACTACACTTGTTAGAAGTTCCATATACTGTATATGCTGTAACCAGAATGCTCATACCTGCATGCATCACAATCTCATAGTAAATACCAGTAGTATACGACTTGGGTGAGTGCACACAACACACCAATGGGCCAGATTCACGAACACTTGCGCTGGAGTATTTGGATATGCGCCGCGTAACTGTGATGATGCGCCGTCGTTTCTATGTGCCCGTACCCACCAAACTAGATGCGCCCAATAACGGGTCATTTGCGACCGGCGGAACGTTCCGCTGGGCGCATCAGTCGCGCCCATTGATTTCCCCTGCAAATATGCAAATGAGGGAGATTTCCCAATTCGCGAACGGATTAGCACCATACGCCGCGCGTATCTGGTCCGTCCGGCGCAAAGTTATTTCTACAAAAGGCTGCTTTATCTTTACTCCAGACGGTCACAGGTCAGCAGGAGAGCAGCTACAGCAGCGTTACCGACGATAGGAGCTTGCTGAACAACAACACTTGCAAGGACAACACCTCTGTGTGCCAACATGCCAGGGGCAATTGTGGTCCTAGAACTACTGATGGGTCCCCTGGAACCAAGAAGGCGGCCACGTGAGAGGATATACCGCACTCGTATGAACCTCTTTGGCATGGGGGATGAGGAGGTGTATCGCCTCTTCAGATTCAGCCCTGATGCAATACTTGAACTAACCACAACCCTGCAGGATGACATCACCAGCCCAACACACCGCTCACAAGCAGTGCAGCCACTGGTGAAGGTCCTGGCAACACTCCATTTCCTTGCAAGTGGATCATTCCAGCGTACAAGTGGAGTGGTGGCTGGGATGTCACAATCCTCCATGAGCAGATGTGTGCACCAGGTTGTCCCTGCAATCCTCAGACGCATGTCCAACCAGTTCATCAGACCCACCACTGAGGAGCTGCGGCAGAAGGCAATGACAGATTTCTACAACATTGCCAGATTCCCTCGCACTGTGGGGGCCATTGATTGCACACATGTGGCCCTACAGCCCCCCAGTGCCACAGAGCACATATACCGCAATCGGAAGCATTGGCATTCCATCAACGTACAGGTGATAGCTGATGCCCAACGCCTCATATGGCACGTCCGTGCCAAACACCCCGGGTCCAGCCATGACAGCTTCATATACAATCAGAGCCCCATCCCAGCAGAATTTAACCAGAACATGTATGGGGACAGCTGGCTGGTTGGTGAGTGACATGGGAGTCAGGCATGACTATCCCCTCCCGTGATGCACAACAGAAGTCGCACATGCATGACTAACATTCTCCTGTCTTTTCCCTTCCAGGTGACTCTGCATATGCACTGGGACCCCATCTAATGACTCCTTTCCGGAACCCCCAAACCAGAGGAGAGAGAAAATACAATGAAGCACACATCAAAACCCGTGCAGTGGTGGAGCAAACATTCAGGCTCCTGAAGTCCCGTTTCCGATGCCTGGATAAGTCTGGGGGGGCCCTATTGTATTCACCTACCTTTGTGTGTCAGATCATTGGTGCATGTTGCATACTACATAACTTTGCTATGAAAAAAGGCCTGCAGATTGACATACGTGATGACCTGACCCCCGACCCACACAGTCCCCACCTGCCAGAGGACACCCAGTCTGCTGATGGAAGAGCAGTCAGGAGGGTCCTCGCCGTAGGCATCTTTGGACACTAAACCAAAACATTAATAACACAGACAATGCATGCATGTACACCACTGATGTCCCTAGATCACACACACCACATGCACATCACATTGGATTAGCCCAAGTCCAGCATGTAGGAGTTGGGAGCAGTAACGCCGCGTCAAGGCCCCAATGATGTCACTGTCCATTCACACACCTTTCACACGTCATTCATACAGCCGTGGGGTTAACTTCACCACCACGGCCGAGGGTGACACCCCTTACTTTCAGGAGTGCCACCCCCTCACATTCACACACCATTCACACTGTCCCCTGCACTCCTGACCGTGTGCAGTACAAAAAGAAATTAAAAATATCATATCCTGATAAGTTGGAAGGCTGGCCGTAGGCCGGCCTGAATTTGTGGGAGGAGTCTAAGAGTACTTAGACTCCCTCCCTGTCAGGGCTGGGTTCGGCGGTGGATTCTGGGTCCCGTACACGTCACGTCCGGCAGAGGAGGAGGAGGAGGAGGAGCAGCAGCAGTAGTAGCAGCAGCAGCGGCGGCGGCAGCGGCAGCCCGCTGCTGCTTCAGGTTTTCCTTCCTTCCTTCATCGTGGCTAGGGCTTCTTCCGGCAAGGAGGGAGCCGCCCGCCCGGGGGAGGGGTGTCCATCCGCCCGCATCGTTTCTGGGGCTCCATCTGGCAGGGGGATCCGCCCGCTCGCTTCTCCCCGTGGTTCACGCCGGGGGAGGGGGAGCTTCCACCCGCTGCATTGCTCCCTCCCTCCATCCTCTCTTCAGCCCGCCGTTTTTCTCGGTTCACGCCGGGGGGAGGGGGGGACCTCCGCCCGCTGTATTTCTCCCTCCAGCATGGAGGGAGCCGCCCGCCGCTTCCCCCGGTGTTCACGCCGGGGGGGAAGGGGGGGGCCTCTGCCCGCTGTATTTCTCCCCCCAGCTTACGGGGAGCCGCTTGCCGCTTCCCCCGCTGTTCACGCCGGGGGGAAGGGGGATGTCTCCGCCCGCTGTATTTCTCCCCCCAGCATGGAGGGAGCCGCCGCTGCTCCCCTGGTCCATGGGGGGGGGCTCTCACCAATAGCAAGGGTGGCGTCCAGCACTTATCCTGGGCATGTTCAGGGTCTTGGGGGGGGTGGTTCATCTTTCTGCTCCTGGGGGTCACTCACAGGCTGCATGAGGGGGGGGCTGTCCACCCCCATCTCCAGGGCTGATGCTGGCAGCGTGGGGGGGGGGGCAGTGGCCTTGTCTGTGGCTTGGTCTGTGGTCAGACTAGGGGGGGTCTCTCTGGCAGTATTTCCTTGCATCTGTCATAGCGTTCGGTTCAGCGTTCAGTCTGCGTAGTCGTAACGTTCATGCTCAAGGGGTTTCTGTCCAGGCATTCTGTCATTGCATTTATGTCTGCCCCAGGTTTGCTGGCATTGCTTTGCCTCTGCGTTTCTGCCCAGGGTTTTCTGTTATTGCTTTTCTGCCATAGCTCTTCAGTCGCAGCGTTTCTGCTCCAGGTGTGCTGTTTTTCCATATTCTACGTCAGCATTCTGTCACAGCGGTGCTGCCCCACGTTTCTGTAATTTCGTTTCTGCCATAGTCTTTCAGTCTCAGCATTCTGTCATACGTTTCTGCCCCAGGTTTCTGTCATTGCATTTTCAGTCTCAGCATTCGGTCACAGCAGTTCTGCCCCTGGGTTCTGTCACAGCAGTTCTGCCCCTGGGTTCTGTCACAGCAGTTCTGCCCCCTGGTTTTCTGTCACAGCGTTTCTTTCTGTCGCAGCGTTTCTGCCCCCTGGTTTTCTGTCGCAGCGTTTCTGCCCCCTGGTTTTCTGTCGCAGCGTTTCTGCCCCCTGGTTTTCTGTCGCAGCGTTCTGCCCCCTGGTTTTCTGTCGCAGCGTTTCTGCCCCCTGGTAAAAAAATTGCTTATTTCTGCCCAGGCTTTCAGTCTTTGCATTTGGCCTTAGCTATAGTATAATGCGTTACTGCCCCTAGGTTTTCTGTCATAGTGTTTCGGCCCACACAATTTCGGTCACAACATTTGTCGTTGTATATCTGCCTCAGTGTGGCAGGCGCAGCTTTCTTTCATACCATTTCTGGCCCAGGTTTCTTCCAGATGTTGCCTCAGCGTTCATGCTCGGTGTTTCTACCATACCATTCTGCCTCAGGATTCTGTTATAGCGTTTCTGCCCCAGATTTTTCTATCTTAGCGTTTCTGCCCCAGGGTTTCGGTCATAGGGTTGCTGCCCCAGGGTTTCGGTCATAGGGTTTCTGCCCCAGGGTTTCGGTCATAGGGTTTCTGCCCCAGGGTTTCGGTCCTAGGGTTTCTACCCCAGGTTTTCTATCATAGGGTTTCTGCCCCGGGGCGTCGGTCATAGGGTTTCTGCCCCAGGTTTCTGTCATAGCGGTTCTGCCCCTGGTTTTCTGTCATAGTGTTTCTGCCCCTGGTTGTTGTCATGGCGTTTCTACCATAACTTTCTGCCCATGTTTTTGTCTGGGCACCACGGCCCCTGCGTTTTCTGTCGGGGCACCACGGCTCCCACGTTTTCTGTCTGGGGCACTACGGCCCCCACATTTTTCTCAGTGTTGCTCTCATACCATTGATGCCCCAGGTTTCTCCATACCATTTCTGCCCTAGGTTTCTGTCCTATCATTTTGTGCCTCAGCATTCAGGTTTAGCGGGTCTCCCGTACCATTTCTGCCCAGGTTGCCAGAAGTTTTTCAGTCTCAGCAGTTCTGCTGCCCCCACGATTTCTGTCGCCCCTCAATTTCTGTCATAGCATTTCTGCCCCCACGATTTCTGTCTTAGCTTTGGGGCCCCCACGTTTCCTGTCTGAGTTTGTTTGTCTTGGTGTTGTCGTCTTCTTGGTTACCATGTTTCATTGTACTTGTCCATGTTGCATCTGGGTTTACTAGCTAGTGCTCACATCTCTGGATCTGTCACGTCTACAGATTCTTACGGGCTGAGGTTTCGTTTTTAATTGATTGTTGACCACAATCTTCTCGCCTGTTTACATACGTCATACGTTGCACGTTCATTCGTTACACCTATACAATTACCCACCACAGTCCGTGGGTACACAAGCCCTGAGTGTTCAGTAAATCGCCTGTCTCTGCGCGGCAGGTTGCTCAGGCTCACGTGCCAGTCACACTGGGTGGGGGTGTCATCAGGTTCATTCATGCGCAGCGGTCTTGATGTTCTGCTCATAGGTTCATACTTAGGTAGGCACATAGGGCGTTGTTGTTTCATGTCTGTTTGCTGTCTTGTCTAGGTTGTGTCAGCGCGCCCCCACTCCATGCTCTTCTTCCATTTCTGCCGGCCATGTCATCATCCCCGTTGGGTCCGGTCTAGTGGACCCTCTGGTTTATGTCTATGTCATAGGTGGTCCTTGTCGGAGGTGGTGGTGGATTCTCCCATCCCTGATTCTCTGACGTCCCTTCTGTGGGTGCTTTCAGGCCTGTGTACGGGGCTCATCACGGCATCAAGTTCTTTCTTAGTCTGGTAGCTTCAACTGTTAGTCATGCTTTCGTTACCAATCAAGTTCTGGAGGCAGCTTTTCCAGGGGTGATTGGTCTGGTTTCTCTACCTGCATGCTGCAGGTGGGGGGGCTGGGCCTCTTAGGTACCTAGTGGTAAGTTCCAATAGTATTGGTGCTATGGGCTGCTCTCTTCTGCAACACTTTTTCATTAGGTAATTGTCCGTGGTCTGGCGTTCGGCACTTGTGCAGTCGGGGGGGGGGGGGGGGGGGGTTGTGTTGGCGTCCAGACCGATAGCAGCTATCCTTGCGCTCAATGCTGTCAGTCCTGCTGGTGTCTAGGTAAGTCATTTTTGTGCATCATCATCGGGTCGTGCTTCTGCCTGTAACCCGCTGACCAAGTCTTTCAGGTGGGAACGGTTTCTGTGTCTCGGTATGGTTCCATGTTTAGGTTGTTGTTGCCTTAACGCATGACCCTTGTCGTTCTGCTCCGTCATCATCCATTAAGTATCCAGCACTCTAGGCTCCTGCCAGTTGTTAGATTTTGCAACTCACCCGCTCACTTTCCTATCAAGTATGGGTAGGCCAGGTGTTGGGGGGGTTTCCTCACGGAGGTACGTCTCTGGTGTCCGGTTGTAGCTTTCGTTTGTTAGGCAGTATTGCAGGGGCTTCTCGGGCCAGCTCTGGTTCAGTGGCCCCCAAGTATCCTCTCACCATAAGCGTTTCAGGCTCTCATCTGGGTTGTCGCAGGAAGCAGGCTCGAACCAATCTTTCTCAGGGCATTGGTCGAGTTCAGGGCTGGTTCACGCATTCGGCAGGGGCTTCCTTCTATCACAGGTCATGAGTCAGTAGCTTCTCCGATCATAACGGCTACTTATCGGGTATACATACGGTTGCCATCCGGGCGCGTGCTGCTTTACTTCTTGGTCGCTCATCTACCCCTCTTCACCTAAATATGTGTCTTTTGCCCTCTTTCAGGCGTACCTACCAGCCGGCCAAAGGCACACTCCAGGCCTTGGGTATTAGGGTTATCGCATTCCCTACTCGAAGACTCTGATTACAAGTTGGAAGGCTGGCCGTAGGCCGGCCTGAATTTGTGGGAGGAGTCTAAGAGTACTTAGACTCCCTCCCTGTCAGGGCTGGGTTCGGCGGTGGATTCTGGGTTCCCACCCACCCATTTCCCCAGCTTTCATACATTCTCATTGTACTTTTCTTATTCAGGGTATGCCCTCTTTCAGGCGTACCTACCAGCCGGCCAAAGGCACACTCCAGGCCTTGGGTATTAGGGTTATCGCATTCCCTACTCGAAGACTCTGATTACAAATAAAATAAACATAATCTCATAACCTGAGAAAAAGGAAAAAAAAACTCATGACCTGAGTATGTCCAAAACAAAAATATAAAACAAGAAAAAAAAAAAGGGCCTCATCGGGGATGCCGGGGGCTTCTTCTGGGGGCCCCTCTCTGGCTCCTCAGCTGCCTGGATGGAGTGGGTGGGGGTGCGGGGGCATCTGGAGGTGGCTGATCCCCAGGTGGGCCACTCCTGGCAGGTGTGGCCTGCATGACCTCCAAGGCCCTGGCTATCCGTCCAAGGTAGGAGTTCGTCTGGGCCTGCATCCGGAGCTGACGGGTGACCTGATAATGCTGGGCCCGCCGACTCAGCCTCCCCTGGTCCCGGATGGCAGCACTGTTGGCCTGGACGGCTGCAGTAAGGTGCCGAATATCCCCCTGCACCTCCCCCAAAGTGGTGACCACTGCAGCGCAGTTGCAGCTTACATCCTGCACTGCGTTGCTGAGGTTGGCAACGGAGCCCAGGCTGTCAGACACTTTCTGTAAGTGCCCAACTATGGCCCCCATCTGTTCCGTCTGCCTGGCGTGATCCCTCGCCAACTGGTCCTGGACACCATCAGACACCCCCCTGGTCTTCTGGGTCGCCTTTCTGGGGCCAGAAGATGGTTGTCCTCGGGGGGAAGGAGTCGCCCTTGAGGGGCTTCCAAGGATGGGGGAGGGGACGACAGACGGCCCAGGAGAAGGGGAGGAGACAGACAAAACTAAGGTAAAGTCCTGCTCTGCCACAGCAGGATCCTCTACAACCACCTCGGCAGGTGTGGTGTGGCCACTCTCCTCCTCCACAACCTCTTCACCACCCAGTGGCTCGGGCACACGATGGCGTGGGGGGGATGGGGTGGAATGCACGCTGACAGATGATGGCCCAGCTCCGTCATCTGTGGATGACACAAAGCAGACACATGTTGGTGGTCCCACACACTTGGCACATGTACCCCCCCCCCCCCCCAAATGCAAAACAACAAATAGGGGATTATAAAACACTTACCTGTCCTTGTGCCTTCCTCCACGGAGTCATAGCCTGCGACCCCCTCCACCTGCTCCCTCTCCAGGCAGCGTGCGACCACCTCCTCCTCTGCGGTCAGGGTGACAGGACATGGGGGACCACCACCTGTGCCCCTCTCATACCTCCTGATGGAGGCCACCTTGTCCCTCACCTTGCGCCGCAGATCATTAATTTTTTTTTGTATGTCCCCAGCAGTCCGGGTGGAGTAGCCCAAGACATTGACCCTGGCAGCAATGGACTCCAGGATGCCCTGCTTCCTCTCCCGGCTGGTCTTCCGGCTTTTTTTGCCATGGAGAAAAGCATTATCCGTCTCCATTGCCGAAATGATGAGCGAGATCTCCTGGGCATTAAAATTCAGGTTCCTCCTCTCTCTGGGGGTAGCGGGAGCAGCCATCACCAAACAAAAGTATCTTCCCTGGGGTGGGGGGAAGCGGAAATACTTTTGCGCCGGAATGGCGTTTCCGCCAGCGCTTTTAAGCACCCAGCGGAACGCATTGCGCTGACGTTTCCCAGGAAGTGGTGCCGACGGAAGTTGTGAACATGCGCACAAGGGGGCGAGTGGAGCCGCACTCACTGCGCATGCTCCGTGGATGATGCGCTGAACGTAAGCCTCTGCGCTGGGCTCCGCCCATCATTTACATATGATCACACCCACTTCCACTTGCGTCGGGTTATGCCAGCGCATTATCGTTACTCTGGCGCAAGTTTACGCGCAACTGCTATGTGAATTACATGACTTGCGCTGAAAGGGTCTTCAGAGTAACGTAAATGAGAAGCGTTACTCCAGAGGAAAGATACTCTCATCTACCTGAATCTGGCCCAATGTAAGCACATGTTCTATAAGAAATGCTAATCCATGTAAGTCTGAAATGGCTGATAACACATAACAGCAAGCTGCATAGTAAAACTACATATAATGGGGTCAATTCACAAAGCTTTATTTTCAGATTGTGAGTGTTATTTTAACGATTTTGCACGTTATTGAAGCTAGTTCAATTCACTAAACGATTTAACGCTCTGAAAAATCATCAAATAACGTTTCCCTACACAGAAACGATATTTTAAGGTGTGGATCCTTATTAAAGAGTCAAATCGTTATTTTAAAGATTCAAATCGTTATTTTAAAGATTCAAATCGTTATTTTAAAGATTCAAATCGTTATTTTAAAGATTCAAATCGTTAAATATGTACAGAAGTGCAATTCACAAAGATTTTTTGGACAGTTATCAATCGTTAAGCAATCGTTAAATTAACACCTCCCTCAGGGTGGCGTTATGACATTTCCCAGGCGATATTTTGTTGTTAGAGGAAGCTTTTGGCGATTTTTGTAGTGTAGTGTAGTGTTGGGCAAGCTAGAACCATGCTCTATTTGAACTTAAAATTATCCAGAGGCGAAGAAGAACACGTTAGAATGTTGTTCAGATTTATAAATGTGTATTCCGTTCACATACTATTTTGGATGACTTTTCTGAAACCCAGGTGATAGCTAAATTCCGATTATCATCTCCCATGATTTATTCTCTGTATGAGGAAATACACATGGCTTTAGAAAAGCACACACTAGAAGTTATGCACATCACATGCTCAATCTCCATGTGTATTGCTTGTGTGTGTCTCTCTCTCTCTCTGTATCTGCTCTTTTCCACATGCAGCTGTTCTCCTCCCCTTCTGCTCCCAGAATGCATCTCTCCAGCATTATTTAACGATCTTAAGAGTTATTTTAACATCCCGAATCTTAATAATAACGTCTGAGTAGTTAGAATAACGTTTGGATAAAGAGTCAGTTGAAAACCATAACGACTATGTTAAATAACGATTATAGCTTTCGTGAATACCATGTTTGCTAGCGTTAAATAAGGAGTGCTAATTTAACACCTGAAGAAAACCAATAACGTTTCTCTTTGTGAATTGACCCCAATATCAGATATCGTATTTTCTCTTCAAGCATTGATATTTTTATATTTCAATATTTTTATTGGAAAATAAATGTTTGGTATGAACTGACACAATAATGCAGCAAAATCGACTCTCAGGTCTTCAACATAATAGCATAAAAACAGAAAATACGGCCACAATATATATCCAACTTTTACATCTAACTTTTAATTAACAACTGTTACATCCAAAACAAAAGGCAGAAAAGAGTGCTAGTGGGACTGAACAGGTACTCCCCATCAATGATCAAGAATACCATCACGTATAGTGAGTGATAGAGAACCAGAATACGGGTTTAAAGCCCTGTACACACGGGCCAGAATCTCGTCAGGAAAAAAGCGTTGTTTTTCCTGACAAGATTCTTGGCAAGAATCTCTTGCCGCCCGAGTGTACAGACACTTCATTCATAAAGAACCACGGTTCTTTTGAATGGCAAGAACGCAATGACGTCATCGCATACGGCGAGCATGCGCTTGTCACATTCGATGCCGTCGCCGCCATCTTATTGCACCCTACCTATGCCTAGGAAGCTACCGCGCATGCGTCAAAGTCATTTCGAGCATGCGCAGGTTTCCATAGCGACAGGTAAGTATACACACTCCCGGGTCTCTTGGCAGAAAACCACTGCAGAGAATTACGACGAGAAAATAGAGAGCAGGTTCTCTATTTTTCTCATCGAGATTTTAGGCAGTTTTCTTGACGTTAAACCTGAAAGCCTCGTTCACACGCTCGGTATACTCGGCAAGAAAGCTGTGCCACAAGTTTTCTTGCTGGCTCTTGCCAAGTAAACCGAGCGTGTGTACGAGGCTTAAGTTAGAAAAAAGGGGAAAGGAAATTGTTGGTTGGGAAGCCACTGAGTAGCCTTGGTGAATTTCCCTGAGACTATCTTAGAGCTCACTATAGTGTGAGACCCCATAGACTATCAAAAGTATCGTACCTGTAAATACCAGAAACAGAAAGAAATAAGAAGGAAATGGAGAGAAAGGGAGACAAGAGAAGCTAAACTGATAAAAGAAAGAAGAGAGGAAAAGAGGGAAGCATTGATATTTTTAATACTAAATTCATTGTCTTACCTTAACCCAGAGCAGGTGCTGATGCTGACCATTGATTGGTTGTCATTTTCAACATAGCCTTGATAGTGACAGTGATCCTGCACAATATGAGCACAAACAGTTATAAAGTTCGGCCAAAGATTTAACATCCTCAGGCAGGAAATTGAAATCCTCAATATGCAAAAAAATATATTTTTCTCATTGCCTCATTGGAGTGTGGTCAACCTACTATTTCTACATATGTGAAATACATAGCCCAGAGAAAGAAAAGGAGATATAGTGGTCTGAAATTACAAACAGACAGTGCACTCAGTGAAAGGTTACTCACCTTACCACATTATACTTGGCCTTGGGGGCTCCTTGTGGACCCACTGTCCTTTGGGGCATTGTCCAGAAGTCTAAAAACTCTGCCCCTACCAGAAAATCTATAGTGGCTGACCCCTGTCCCTTCATCATTGCCTCCCAGGATTTCTGGAGAAGTTCCAAAACCCCACAAAGCCGTTAAATCCATAAATCAACCAGCTACTGATGTGCCTGACAAGCAGGAGGACATACAAGCATGCAGCACTAACATAAGCCCCAGTCACATTGGTGGATATTGTCAAGACATGGGTTTAATATCACTTTGAGTGGAATGGCACTGCTCATAGCTGAACTACTTTACCAAAGACTTCCACAGCCGTACATGCATAAAGTCTGCTACGGGATCTTGTTATCAACTGGCCGATGTTGTCTCCAACTGGCTCCCTAGCAGGAGAAAGATTGTATTCCTTTCCAGGGCACAGCAAGATTTTGTCTAAGAGTAAAAAACATTTTGTTGGATAGAGTAAGGGAGGGTTATACACCCATGTCAGTTTTTTTTTCCATCTGTGGAAGGAAGAATTCCCTTCACTTCCTGTCCTACAACCACACCAGGAAGTGAGATAAAATCCTTCTAAAGTGACAGATTCCCTCATTGCCATCAGGGTCACCGAAATTGATGTCCCCATTGGAAGATTTCCCCTCTTTTTCTGTTTTGGTGACAATCCAAAATTTGAGATTTTGTTTTGCTTTCAGTTTTAGTAAAAATAGTAAATAAGACAAATTGAGAGGATGAATCACACAAACTGGGACACAGACAGCAATAATAACAGGTGTCCTAAAACAAAAAAAGTTTTGCCTTTTAGTTACTTAAGGACCGACGCACGACGATATACGTCGGCAGAATGGCACGGCTGGGCACAGGGACGTATATATATACAGAACCGATCGCGGCCGGTGTCCCGCGATCGGTCACAGGAGCTGAAGAACGGGAAGAGGTGTGTGTAAACACACCTTCCCCGTTCTTCTGTGTGGCAGTGACACTGATCGTCTGTTCCCTGATATAGGAAACGACGATCAGTGACATCACACCTACAGCCACTGTGGCAGGGTGGCCCTTAAGTGTGAAATACCCTATCTGTTCGTGATTTATTTCAAGGGCTCTGGGGCGCACACAGCGGGAGCAAATCAGCAGGTCCAGCAGCCGCGATGGCAGCAGGGACCTGCCAATCGTTCACAGGAGAAGCAGAGAGCTGTTCTGAGAGGGAGGAAAAATTAAGATCTTGTATTTCTACTAAGCAGAAACACGGATCTCTGTTTTCCTCCAGTCACAGCATTCCCCCAACAGTTAGAGAGCACCCCCCTAGGAGCACATTTTATTTTGATTGTTCCTGATGTTAACCCCCTTCCCAGCCAGCCTCATTTATACAGTGACAGTGCATTTTTTTTAGATCAAGTTTGTCTGCAGCAATGCTGCACATTGTGATTGCGATTTTATGGGACTTTATTGGAATTTTTTTTACCAATAACATGTAGCAGAAAACATATTGGCCTAAATTCAGGAAAAACAATGATTTTTTACATTTTTTAATTGGATGTGTTTTATAGCAGGAAGTAAAGAATATTGTTGTTTTTTTGTTCAAAATTGTCAGTCTTTTTCTAGTTATGGCACAAAAATATAAAAACTGCAGAGGTGATCAAATATACCAGCAAAAGAAAGCTCCATTTGTGCGTAAAAAAGGACATAGATTTATTTTTGGGTACAGTGTCGCACGATCACGCAATTGTCAGTTTAAGCCACACAATGCAAAAAATTTGGTTAATTATCAGTTCATGTTTGCCAGTAACCTCTGCCATATCATTATGCTGTATTGCCACCTAGTGGGAAAATGTAGAAATTGTTGTCATTCCTGTTAGGCGGCGTACACACGGCAGAGAACCTCGATGGGCGGAACACATCGTTCCGCCCGCCGGGGTTCTCGGCCGGCCATCAGAATCGGCGACCCGCCCGTCGGGAAAGGCGACCAGCCATTCATCCCGACGGGCCATCGAGCAAATAGAGAACCTGCTCTCTATTTGCTTGACGGGTTTCCCGACGGGCGGGGCTCGCCGAGAGCGTACACACGGCCGAGGTTCTCGGCAGAATGCGGCTCCCAGCGAGGTTCTCTCTGGTTTCTGCCGAGAACCTCGGCCGTGTGTACGCCGCCTGACTGTGTTTGCATACCTACAGTATCTCACAAACGTAAGTACACCGCTCACATTTTTGTAAATATTTTGTTATATCTTTTCATGTGACAACACTAAAGAAATTACACTTTGCGACAATGTAAAGTAGTGAGTGTACAGCTTGTATAACAGTGTAAATATACTGTCCCCTCAAAATAATTGGCGCAGGGTTCCCCTTAGTATCCATACCAGACCTGAAGGGCCTGGTAATAGACCATGCCATTTTTTTCAATTACTTTTATCTATATTGTCAAAACCCGACAATTCATTACAGCCACAAGCAATTTTAAATGAATTTTTTTTCTTTACAAATGTATTTTGCTGTGGTATTGTTCTAAACATGGGAAAATTGTGCCACTTTACAGGCATACTATAGACACCCCCCGAGCATCTATCACTTAAAGCATTATTAAAATCACTGCTCCTGAAAAAACTGCCATTTTAAAAAAAATTGAATTGACCCGGGACTTTAAACACTTTTTATGACAATAATTTGCTTTTAAGCCTTTAAAATTATCACTTTTGGTTTTTCATGGTAGTGTCCCATGGATTTTAAGGCCCCATGTACATGGGACACTGCTACACATACGCTCAGAGGCAGTTGGACACTTTTTTCAACTGCCCCTGAACTCAGTCAATGTTATCCTATGTGGCCATGTACACAGTCTTGTTTATTGCAGTTTTTAGGCAGTTGCATTTTAACAGCGTTTCTTTGAAAGAAATGGGTTTAGACACAGAAGATTTCCACGTTTCAGATGCCAAATGCGACTAAATGCATTTGGTCACGTTTCGTTTATAGGCGTTTTTTGTTTTTGCCTATTTAAAAAAATAAAATTTGAAATGCTTCTAAACGCAAACGCGGCAGCAAATGGCAAAGCGCCGCTAAACACGGTATGTAAACGCGGCAAAACAGACGTTTTAAATGTGGGTTACTATCTTTCAAGTTTAATCATTTAGGAGCAATTGTAAAAACGTCCCGTGTACATGGAGCCTAACGGGTTTCTGTGGCTTTTAAATTTGCCCTGAACACCACATAATGTTCGTTGTTTGCCGAACAACCAAAGTTCGGCTCAAACTTATTCTCGAGCTGAATCGTTCGCCCATCCCTACTGGTAATATGTATGTGCATGTCTGCCCTGCATGCAGCCAGGAATGGTCACGTAGATATCACTGTATGTGTCTGACCCGATGGCCTATACTGCTACACAACATAAAGATGCTGAATATTGGGCGGCAGTGGCCCAGGTTTAGAGCTCACAAAGGTTGCAGGACTATCTCGACTATTAACCCCAATTTATGGACAAAATATATTTATAGGTGGCAAGAGACGTTGTAACGTTGTTATGTCTAGGGTCATCCTACGTCCCTTAAGGGCATAGGATGACTGAGAAATGATATCATGAATTACATGAGATGGGACATTAATGATAATTCATGTATTGCAGGAATATAAAGTTGTTTATTCTGACCCCAACATGTCAATACGACAGTATTCATTCATGGAATGTCATGGAATGTCATTATCTAACGAAATGTGTATTGAAGCTCCTTGTGTCATGTTGGGGGTGGAGTTGATTCATTGTTCACTCTTGGTTTCCAACTGTATATAACAAGGCTGAGTTACCATTAAAGTATTCATTCGTTTTTACTCAGAGAACAGAGCTGTGTGTCTAGTTTATTCTGGGAAATGAAATGGGTCGTGTCTGCTGGATTGTCGGAGTGTCGGATAAGCTGTCGTGGGTTGGTGGAATGGGATATCATAAACGGTGTTAACCCCTGACCAATACAGACGAGTTCATTGAATATAAATCATTAAAGGATATCAGTGCATTTGTGTTTATTAAATAGGGCAAAAAAAAGCATCAACCTGCTAGGTAACAATGCAAACAGCTATTCCAATAATGCAATGCTGCACAATGGCAATCACAACACAAAGTGGGAATAAATCTTATACATTAATTTTACCTATAGGTAAGCTTATAATAAGGCTTACCTATTGGTATTATAAATATTTCCTAAATGTATACCGAGATATTTACTATAGATTCAGCCGGTGAAGTCACCGACGCATGCGCTGTGAAGGAACAGCACATCCTGTGGCATAAACAATGGCTCCGCGAACCCACAAGGAAGATCAGGTGAAGATGGAAACGCCTTCAGCGATGCATACTAGCAAATTATGACATTGTCTAGCAGGGTTTAAAAAAAAATAAAAAGCAAGTTGTTTACTACCCTTTAAAGTTTATATGAAGACAAAACACATGTAGTATATGTCTGCAATAAAGACATATTTGTGGATGTTATATTCTTTAACCACTTTCCTACTGTGCACAAATCCACCTTCCTGCCAAGGCGAAATTTCAGCTTCCGGCACTGCTTCACTTTAACTGACAATTGCGCGGTCGTGCGGCATGGCTCCCAAACAAAATTGACACCCTTTTTTTCCCCACAAATAGAGCTTTCTTTTGGTAGTATTTGATCGCCTGTGCGGTTTATATTTTTTGTGCTATAAACAAAAAAAGAGCATACATTTTGAAAAAAAAAAAAACACAATAATTTTTACTTTTTGCTATAATAAATATCTAATTTAAAAAACAATATATATATATATATATATATATATATATATATATATATATATATATTTTTTTTTTTTTTCTCAGTTTAGGCTGATACATATTCTTCTACATATTTTTGCTAAAAAAAAAAAAAAAAAAAAAAAAGCGCAATAAGCGTATAGTGACTGGTTTGCGCAAAAGTTATAGCGCCTACAAAATAGGGGACATAATTATGATTTTGTCGCGATCTGTGATTTTTATTGGGACTGCGACATTATACCGGACACATCGGACACTTTTGACACATTTTTGGGACCATTCACATTTATACAGTGAACAGTGCTATAAATATGCATTGATTACTGTATAAATGTGACTGGCAGGGAAGGGTTTAACCACTAGGGGGCGGGGAAGGGGTTAAATGTGTAGCCTAGTGAGTGTTCTAACTGTAGGGGGAGGGGTGACTGGGGGAGGTAATCGATCTGTGTCCCTATGTACAAGGAACACAGCATCGGTCTCTTCTCCCTGACAGGATGTGGATCTCTGTGTTTACTCAGTTACTTGAGTAAACTCAATCAAAGAAAAGTACTAAGAGGGCTAAACCGCCTTTTTGAGATAATGCAGACCAAAGGAACAAGATACGGGACTGCTCTCAATTTCTGAGAAGATCAAAAGTTCTTTGTTTGCATTTATGAAACAGATATAACAAAATGCTTCCAATGGTTCATTTAACAGACCAAAAGAGAGCAAGTATGAGAAGGAGTTCCGTGTTAGGCTCCATGCACATAGAAGCTCATAAACTGCAGTTTATTGGAGTTTTGGCGTTTTTTTAAAAAGCCCATAAACTGAACTTCATGTTAGCCTATGTGCCCAAGTGTGCACACATGGGCGTTTTTTAGTGTTAATGAGCTTTGGAGTTTATTCGCTTTTTTCTGAACGCCAAAAATTTGCGTTCAAAGTGCCATTTTTGGCGGGGAAAAACGCAAAACGCAAAAAAGAATGCTAAAAAACACTGGCGCCAGCATTTTTTTGCGTTTTTTATCCATTGAGGGAAAAAAAAGAAAAAAACGCTACACAGAGAAACGCTAATAAACGCTATTGCAAAAACTCTTTTTTTTTTAGCTTCTGTGTGCATGGAGTCTTAGGGTTTACATGCACTTTAAAACACTATGGGGCAGAATTTCTAAAATGAGTGCACTTAGACTCTGGTGCAGTTTTGCATGGTAGCCAATCAGCTTCTAACATCAGCTTGCAAGCGTTGGCAATAAAACCTGGAAGCAGATTGGTTTCTATGCAGAGTTGCCCCACATTTTGCACTCTCCAGTTTTAGTAAATAACCCCCTATGAAACAAAACAGAGAGACTGGATAGCCCAGAAAGTTGTCTGGCCGCAGGTCTATGCTGCCTCCTAACAACTCCCCAATGCAGTCTGTATGCTCTAAATTGTTGAAATATAAAATAAAACTTTGTGTAACACGGAATACAGAATTTAGTAAATCAGCTTTAAAATCATCTCTGCGGAAAAAGCTTGTCATCTACATAGAAATATTAATTGTCCCCTCATCATCAAGAAAGAATATGACTTTACCTTTATGTTCCCCTTAGGACTTATCATTATTGGTCTGTCATCCTGATCATAACTTGTCTCCATATATCTATCAGCTACCAGTTCCCTGAGGGATGAAAAATTGGGGAAATTAAAGGGTTTTCAGCATTTCAACCTCCCCGTTCTTCTTCCCTCCAAGTGCTCCAATATGTCACTTACTCATTCCTTTCCAGGTGTATAACCAGAGGTTCGTCTTCAATCTGTAATTCATACTTAACCACATGTGGGTATTTGTCCTAGGGGGAGCATAGAAGAAGTTCAGTCAGTGGTCTTCTCTTTCAATGTTTTGTTGAAAATTGCAAAACATTTCTGACATTTTGGTGTAAACTGTTTGCCATACCTTAATATAATTATACAACGTGATCTTAGCAGAAAAGTAAATCATTTTCTTCCGGCCTGCACATCCAGTGTCGTATAATTACAATTCTGCAGTCAGTGCTCTTCTAACAGTGGAGAATTAATTGTACAATGGGCCCCAGGCTGTTATTAATTCATGGGCCCCTTAGAAATTTAACGTGATTGGGAAGCCTCTTTTTTTTATTAAAGGATAAGTCCACCCTAACATTTAAATCCCTGCACCCACAGACATCCACAATCACACACGATCACTTTTTGCGATGAAAAAAAACGTCGTTGTTCCAAAATGCTCTAGCAAAGCGTGTGACGTACACCACGTTCGACGGCACTCTGTTCCATTGAAGCTCCGTCTCATAACTTGCTTCTGAGCATTCGCGTGTTTAAAAACGTTGTTTTCAACATCGTTTTGCCCACACACCATCACTTTTTATGACACAAAAAACGACGTTTTGAAAAACGACAAAAAATTCAAGCATGTTGGAATTTTTTTTTTGGTCGTTTTTTTAAGACAAAAAACGAAGTTTTGCCCACACATGATCAATTTAAATGACGTTTTAAAAAACGACGTTTTTTTTTCATCGCGAAAAACGACCGTGTGTGCGCGGCATAACACTAACCTCATCTAACCCATTAAAGAAGAAATCAGTATAAATCCCTTTTTTGAAGCCGATTAATTTCGGTCTTCAGCAGCAGAAGTCCTGCAGAAACACACCAGAAAATTAATGGAGAGTGACGTCACCCATAGACTTACTATGGGGCTTTCATTGTCGGATGTGTTTTCTCCACAGGGAAGCTGCGGCTGACAGCTCAGCATTGGATTGGGTCGGATCGGCTTAAAAAAAGGTGTGTATGCCGATTTCTCCTTTAGAGAGTTAGATAGGTTTAGTGTTAGATCGTGGATGTCTGTAGATGCAGGGATTTTAGTGTTAGGGTGGACTTATCCTTTAAAATAAAAAAGATGTTATATTTGCCTGCTCTGTGCAATTGTTTCACACAGAGCGGTCCCTTACCTCCTTTTCTGGGGTCTCCTGACGGTGCTCTCCACTCCTCCTCTCTTCTATGTGCCCCCTCAGCAAGCCAGCTGCTCAGAGGGCACCCAGGTGCACATCTGAGATGGGCAGTGTGCTTCCATAGGCACACACAGGGTGGGTTGGCCACATAAACAATAAGGAAAGAGGCGCCTCTGAGAGTAGATGTATAGAAAGACACTTTAACCACTTAAGCCCTGGACCATTATGCAGCTTAAAGACCTGGCCATGGTAGCCATGGTTGCATGTAAGCCACCTACCCAGAGCCAGTGATCTCTTTAAAACGATTACCTTTTCCCTTTACTACTCTGTATTAATAAGCATTGAAGTTGCAGCACCTCTTGGATGTATTCCTTTGAGCTCTGAATTGATGACAGATCTCTGATTGTATACAAACATGTGTGTGTGTATAGATATCTTAACATATAATTTTTATCATACTTTTTTCATAGTTTTACCTGAGTGTCACTTTTGTACAGTGCATGGATTTGCTGTGGAATGACAACCTTGTATTTCTGTCCTGTAGGCAGCGCATGTAGACCTGGAACTGAGTTCAAATGATAAGTGATCATATTAACCTTTATTTTAATTATTATTACAACTGTAATAATTACTACTATTGCTAATATTATTGTTTTTATTTTTGTTAATTTTACTAAAAAACATTTAGCAAGACAGTCAATATTTTATATACGGAAATGGAGAATAGAAGGAATACAAAAAACAATATTAATGATGTTTGGAAAAAATCAAGAGATAGTGTTACGCTCCAATAGCATAGAATGGTTTAAGTGGTAAACTATATAAATAACCAAAATAGTATAATTGATAAATGAATGTTCAAATATGCAAATAGACTGAGTGAAAGATAAAAATCGCTATAAATGCTAAGAAAAGGTGTATCCAAAGGTGAACTGAATGAATGTGCAAACAGTGCAGATAAGGTGACTCAGGTGCATAAATAAAATCACAACGTAAAGATAATAATATATGCAGTCGCAGAGGAACTCGCTGGATGGTGTTATGCTCCAATCAAAATGAATGGACATAACTGATATACAACAATGATGGATGAATAAAACAATTAACATAGCATAACAGTGCACCTTATCTTAGCATTTATTGCGATTGACCGGGAACCAAATAACTCTTGCTAATTATTTACCTGGCAAATTGATAAAATCATGCAACTGTATTAGAAATTAATATGTACTTCTGAAAACACAACTAATTTAATAAAAGAGTTGAAAATGATTTGTGTAAACATACTCTTCAATTAAGCAGTTAAATGTATGTATATACTGTATATATTGTGACAGCAGGCAAGTAAAATCGCCTGGTTACATCCAGGTTGGAAAAACTGAAAATTGTATACTCACCTTTCCGTAATTTTCCTTTCCTGTTGCATCTTCATGGCAGTATACACCTTTGGGTTGTGGCTCCGCTTCCAAAACCTGATAGGACTGCATAGCTATTAAACACAGAGAGGGCCCCAGCCCAGGTATTCTCAGTATATATATACACCTCACCTCAGATCGGTGGGCATCTGTATGCTGCCATGAAGATGCAACAGGAAAGGAAAATTACGGAAAGGTGAGTATACAATTTTCCGTTTTCCTATCGCATCATGGCAGCATACACCTTTGGGGAATAACTCGCAAACTGGGTGGGTCTGAGCATAAAGTAATTTTTTTTTTTACATGAAATAGAGGCGTTGGACTTAATAATTGCTCGTCCAAACTCTAGCGTGGATTGTCGGGCAGAGTCCACCATGTAATGAGATATAAAGGTGTTTCTAGATGACCAAGTCGCTGCTTGGCAAATAGTTTCCGAGGACACCCTGCAGTAGGCTGCCCAGGAGGTCGCCATTGCCCTTGTGGAATGTGCCTTTAAGCCCTCAGGTATTTGTGTTAGACTCAGTGAGAAAGCCTTTTGATGGTCTTCACCAACCATGCTGCGATGGTGCGAGAGGTTGCCGCTTGCCCTCTCCTAAAGCCGTGTGGGATAACCAGGAGGTTTTTAAACTTCCTAAGGTCATTGGTTGCTGAGAGGTATGCCAGGATGTTGGTTCTCACATCCAGCAGATGTGGTTTCTCTTGTTCTGTGGGCAGAGCAGGAACGTTAATCTCCTGATTGAAGTGGAAGGAAGATGAAACCTTCAGAATAAAGCATTTAGATGGTCTTAAGACTACTTTGTCTGGGTAGACGATTAGGTTTGGCTCCTTTGCCAATAGAGCTTGCATCTCTGATACTTCCTTGGCCGATGTTATCGCTATTAGGAAGGTAACCTTGAGCGTAAGGTCCCACAATGAGATGTTTTCCAAAGGATTGGTTTATGGGATAGAACTTCGAGTACAACCGAAAAAATCCCAGGTCGGGAAGGAAGGATTTCTGGGGGCCTTATGTTTAGACAGGCCCTCTGTAACTGAATGACGAGAGGCTCTTGTGCCCGTTTGACTCCTGTCATGGCAGATAAGGCCAATATGTGGACTTTCAGGGTACTTGACCCAAGGCCTTTATCTAAGCCTAACTGGAGAAACTCAAGGATTTGAGCAACTGTTGGAGATGAAGGGTTCCAGGCTTGTTGCTGTGCGACTGAAAGAAACTTCTCCCAGATTCTCTTGTAGGTATTGTTAGTGGTGTACCTTCTGGCTTGAAGAAGAGTCTCTACCACTTTTTGAGAGCAACCTTGGTCTAGGAATCTAGCCCTTTCAATATCCAGACTGTCAGGTGCATTCTTTTTTGGGTATGGATGAAGAAGTTGCCCCTGAGAGAGTAGATCTGCTACTGGAAGCCGTAATGGCAATGCTGTATTCAGCTGAAGAAGAATTGTGAACCATGGCCGCCTCGGCCAAAAAGGTAGGACTGCTATAATTGTAGATGCTGACCTCCTGAGCCTGAGAAGAAATCTTGGTATGAGAGGTGTCTGGGAAAAGATGTAACCCAGACGAAGGTTCCAGTCATGCTGTAGGCAGTCCATCCTCTCTGCTAATGGGCAAGGGGTTCTTGTCAGATACCTCTGGCACTTTGCGTTGTCTAGTGTTGCTGCTAAATCTATATCCGGCATGCCCCAAGTTTGGTTATGAGGGAGAATGCTTGGTGGCTCAGAGTCCATTCGTTGTTGGAAAACAAAGCTTCTGCTTAGCATTTCGGCCAGCGGATTCTGGGCTCCTGGGACATACATCGCCCTTAGCCACGAGAGATTCAACTGCGCCCACTCGAAAGCGCAAACTTCCTGCATCATGGATCGACTTCTGGTGCCACCTTGTCTGTTGATATAGGCGACTGCCCCCCTGTTGTCCATCTTCAACAGGACTTCTTTCTCCTTCAGAATAAGACTGAAGGCCAGGAGGACTTGGAATGCTGCTTTCATTTCTAGGATGTCTGGTACCACCACCTCCTGTGTTTCGAATGGCCAACGGCTTTGGACTGCAAAGTGCTGATAGTGTGTTCCCCAGCCCTCCCTGCTGGCGTCCGAAGGGATCACCTCCTGGGTAGGGGATAGGGAGGGACTCAAATTGGTAGAGGAATTGAGAATGAATTGGGACAAATTGGTGTCTGATAAACCTACAGAGCATCCAGTCTCCCAGGTTTATGAATAATGTAATTGATTGGAGATCTTGCACGACTCCAACTTCCTTTGCTTGTCAAGTTTTTTTTTTTTTTTTTAACTGGGCACAGATTACTTTTTTTATTTATTACATTTTTTGCTAGCAACAGAGGGGAACTGAATCCTCATCTCCTCTGGGTAACTAGATCCTTCGCAATTGTTTTATTTTTTATTTTTTTTAACAGCTGAAACGGGACCAGAATGTTTTACTTTTCCATCAACGCTGGTAGCCTGGCTGCGATTGTTATGCTCATTGAATTATGCCCCTGCATGGGTAAGTTTGTCATAATGTTATACTTTTCCAATAAAATTATTGTACTAGAAAGGTTTTCCTCCCTTAAAGTTCCACCAGTATTACACCCATATAGCTGATTTGACCCACTGATCCTTAAGGTTTTCCATCCAGGTATGTGTGTGAAGCTTCACACAAGCACCCTCTGGATTAGTGCCCCCCTATAGGGACTTCCGCCGTTCTTTCAAGAGAGGAGCCTTAGACCTTTAAGGCTTCAATAATGAAGATTTGGTATTTCTCCAGTTCATTACTAATCTTTTCCCCAGTCCGTAGGATTTTGCATCCGTGTATCTACTTGGGGGTCGCCACCTGTATGCTGGAATTTTTTGTATTTTTTTTTTTTTCAGATGATATTCACCCTGACCTGCTAATGGTCACCCTTGAGATGGCTGTATCCTGTCTACCCCCAAATAGATTGGATCGGTGTTTTGCACCATTTTATTTTTTGTTTTATTTTTTTAACAGGATCCACCAACCATGGCTTCAGCCATAATGCACTCCTTGCCATGACCGCGGGGAACACTGCGCTTGAAAAAAAAAATCGATTGACATCTTTTCACTTCAGTTCACGGGCTTATTAAAAGGATTACTCTACTTTTGCAGAGCTGCAATTTCCTGTAAAAAGCAAGTCATCATTTCCTGCTTGTATGACTGGCTCACTGATTTTTCCAGAAGTCTGCACCAAGATAAAAGCCAGATTTTGTCATATACTGCGATAATCAGACTCACTCAGCACATGGGCTGGTTACTGCTGGTGTGCCGTCACCTCTAGATGCTACAGTATGTAGAAGCACTTCAGATCCAGATCAAATCTTTGGACTAGAGCCTTCTTGAGTGTAACAGTAAAGTAGCATGCCTTGCCAGCTAGTGTTGGGCGGAATACGCCATATTCGATTTCGCGATATTGCGCGAATATATAGAAGAATATTCGCGAATATTCGCTAATATCGAATATTTGTGATGTTTTATCCAAAAAAAATGTTGCTAATGCGAAAATGATTGCAAAATTCGAATAAACGGAGATAATTTCCTGTATTACTAAACTAATATGCACTAAACACTAACTCTACACTAACTCTACTTAAAAGAAAGGAGAATAAGGGGGCAAAAGAAGGGCGGAGAAGATAATTGCGCGATTATCTTCTCCGCCCTTCTTTTGCATCAGAGCCAATCAGAATAACTTGAATATTCAGCAAAAGGAATATCGCGCAATATTCCTTTTGCCGAATATTCGAGTTATTCTGATTGGCTCTGATGCAAAAGATGAGCGCATCAGAGCCAATCAGAATAACTCGAATATTCGGCAAAAGGAATATAGCGCGATTATCTTCTCCACCCTTCTTTTGCATCAGAGCCAATCAGAATAACTTGAATATTCGGCAAAAGGAATATTGCGCAATAATCCTTTTGCCGAATATTCAAGTTATTCTGATTGGCTCTGATGCGCCCTTCTTTTGCATCAGAGCCAATCAGAATAACTCGAATATTCGGCAAAAGGAATATTGCGCGATTATCTTCTCCGCCCTTCTTTTGCATCAGAGCCAATCAGAATAACTCGAATATTCGGCAAAAGGAATATCGCGCAATATTCCTTTTGCCGAATATTCGAGTTATTCTGATTGGCTCTGATGCAAAAGAAGGGCCGAGTAGCTGATGCGATTCTTTTATGTTGCCGAAAATTCTCAATGCGATTTTTCGGCAACATAAAAGAATCGCATCAGCTACTCGGCCCAGGGTCTCTCTCTGATCATACCAGCAATGCTTTTAGACGTCGATGGAGATCACTAGGATGTGATCTGTTTTAAAAATAAATTTGAAAAAATACGAATATTCGCCATAGCGAATATTCGCCGCAATATTCGAGTTATTCGCGAATACTCGAATATGCAATATTCGTAGCGAATATTCGCAATGCGAATATTCATGAGCAACACTATTGCCAGCTACATTAATAATGCATCCACCATTGAAGGAGACTGCAGCAGATTGACCTTTAGCCTTTTCAGGGTATACAGTTTTGACAGCCTGTTTATAAGGGCATTTTACTTTGATCCCTTAACCACTTGCCGACCAGCCGCCGCAGTTATACGGCGGCAGGTCGGCACGGGTGCGCGAGAGCCCGTAGCTCTACGTCGCGCCTTTCGCGGCCACTAGGGGGCGCGTGCGCGCCGCCGGCGGCCCGCGCGCGCGCCCCCCGCTCGCCCCCGAGTCCCATGCGTGTGCCCGGCGGGTGCGATCGCCGCCGGGCACACGCGATCGCTCGTTACAGAGCGGGGAACGGGAGCTGTGTGTGAAAACACACAGCGCTCGTTCCTGTCAGCGGGGGAAACGCTGATTTTCTGTTCATACAATGTATGAACAGAAGATCAGTGATTCCCCCTAGTGAGTCCACCCCCCCATACAGTTAGAACACAAATAGGAACACACTTAACCCCTTCCCCGCCCCCTAGTGTTAACCCCTTCACTGCCAAAGGCATTTTTAAAGTAATCCAAGGCATTTTTATAGCATTGATCGCTAAAAAAATGCCAATGGTCCCAAAAATGTGTCAAAAGTGTCCGAAGTGTCCGCCATAATATCGCAGTACCGAAAAAAAACGCTGATCGCCGCCATTACTAGTAAAAAAAAAATAATAATAAAAATGCCATAAAACTACCCCCTATTTTGTAAACGCTATAACTTTTGCGCAAACCAATCAATAAACGCTAATTGCGATTTTTTTTTACGAAAAATATGTAGAAGAATACGTATCGGCCTAAACTGAGGAAAAAATTTTTTTTTTTTATATATTTTTGGGGATATTTATTATAGAAAAAAGTAAAAAATATTGCATTTTTTTCAAAATAGTCGCTCTGTTTTTGTTTATAGCGCAAAAAATAAAAACCGCAGAGATGATCAAATACCACCAAAAGAAAGCTCTATTTGTGGGAAAAAAAGGACGCCAATTTTGTTTGGGAGCCACGTCGCACGACCGCGCAATTGTCAGTTAAAGCGACGCAGTGCCGAATCTCAAAAAGTGCTCTGGTCTTTGGACAGCAATATGGTCCGGGGCTGAAGTGGTTAAAGTATTCCTCAATTAATTCCTCCAGTTGTTCAGTGAAGGAAATTAGTGTTCTAACCTTGTGGAGAGTTTACTCCACTTCACCCCAGGTACAGTGCCTGCCGCCGAGAATGTGTTTTTAGCACGCCAGCATCGCGCTGAATCTCGGCGACAGGCTGCCGATATCTCGCACTCGCTGGAATAGTAAAAGCACATTCCGGCGAGCGCGTCATAGAAGCGACGGGGATCCGACGCGGATTCCCGCCAATTCTACACGTGGGCGGAGTTTGTTATGAATCCTGAAGGAGAAATCCCCGCCGGATTTAAAAAAAAATCCGGCATGGGTTCCCCCCTCAGGAGCATAACAGGCCCTTAGGTCTGTTATGGGTTGTAAGGAGACCCCCCCCTACGCCGAAAAAACGGCGTGGGGGTCCCCCACAATCCATAACAGACCCGTATCCAAAGCACGCCGGCCGGCCGGTCAGGAAGGGAGTGGGGGCGAGCGAGCTCCCCCCCCCCTCCTGAGCCGTACCGGGCAGCATGCCCTCAACATGGGGGGGTTAGGTGCTCTGGGGCAGGGGGCGCACTGCGGCCCCCCACCCCAGAGCACCCTGTCCCCATGTTGATGAGGACAGGGCCCCTTCCCGACAACCCTGGCCGTTGGTTGTCGGGGTATGCGGACGGGAGGCTTATCGGAATCTGGAAGCCCCCTTTAATAAGGGGGCCCCCAGATACCGGCCCCCCACCCTAAGTGAATGAGTATGGGGTAAATCGTACCCCTACCCATTCACCTGCAAATAAAAAGTGTAAACACAAATAAACCACACAGGGTATTGAAATATTTTATTAGTTGGCCGCCGGGGGGGGTGTGTATGATCGCTTTTATAAAAGCGCCCCCCTCCGGCGGGCTTCTGTGGGGGGTGGGTACCGCCGTCTGGTTCTCTTCCGCCGCTGGGGGGCGCTTTGATAAAAGCGCCCACCACCCGGGCGGGCTTCTTTCGACGTCTTCGGCGGCAGGGGGGTCTTCTCCCACTCTCCGGGGTCTTCTCCCGCTCTTCGGGGGTCTTCTCCACTCTCCGGGGGTCTTCTTCTTCAGGACTCGCCGCCGCTATCTTCGTGTGTTAGCTCAATTACTAGCGGCGGCGGCCCCCTCTTCTGCAACGTCTTCGGCGGCGGGGGGGTCTTCTCCCACTCTCCGGGGGTCTTCTCCCACTCTCCGAGGGTCTTCTCCCGCTCTCCGGGGGTCTTCTCCGCTCTCCGGGGGTCTTCTTCTTCTTCAGGACTCGCCGCCGCTATCTTCGTGTGTTAGCTCAATTCCTAGCGGCGGCGGCCCCCTCTTCTGCAACGTCTTCGGCGGCGAAGACGTCGAAAGAAGCCCGCCCGGGTGGTGGGCGCTTTTATCAAAGCGCCCCCCAGCGGCGGAAGAGAACCAGACGGCGGTACCCACCCCCCACAGAAGCCCGCCGGAGGGGGGCGCTTTTATAAAAGCGATCACACAAACCCCCCCTGGCGGCCAACTAATAAAATATTTCAATACCCTGTGTGGTTTATTTGTGTTTACACTTTTTATTTGCAGGTGAATGGGTAGGGGTACGATTTACCCCATACTCATTCACTTAGGGTGGGGGGCCGGTATCTGGGGGCCCTCTTATTAAAGGGGGCTTCCAGATTCCGATAAGCCTCCCGCCCGCATACCCCGACAACCAACGGACAGGGTTGTCGGGAAGGGGCCCTGTCCTCATCAACATGGGGACAGGGTGCTCTGGGGTGGGGGGCCGCAGTGCGCCCCCTGCCCCAGAGCACCTAACCCCCCCATGTTGAGGGCATGCTGCCCGGTACGGCTCAGGAGGGGGGGGGCGCCCTTCCTGACCGGCCGGCCGGCTTGCTTTGGAAACGGGTCTGTTATGGATTGTGGGGGACCCCCACGCCGTTTTTTCGGCATAGGGGGGGTCTCCTTACAACCCATAACAGACCTAAGGGCCCGTTATGCTCCTGAGGGGGGAACCCATGCCGGATTTTTTTTTAAATCCGGCGGGGATTTCTCCTTCAGGATTCATAACAAACTCCGCCCACGTGTAGAATTGGCGGGAATCCGCGTCGGATCCCCGTCGCTTCTATGACGGCTTTGTCTCCATCGCGGCAAGCCAGCTCGGCGCTGGCTCTCGCGATGGGGCTCGCAAGTGCTCAATCTCGCCGAGAAAGGGAGCGAGATTGACACAATATCCCAGTCACCTACTGTAATTGCATCCTTAACTGCCCTTGCAGAAAAAGGGTCTTTATTGGGCAAGCTTCAGAGCTTTTGGCCCCTTTAATGCTTCCTTCACATGGCAAACTTTCCAATTTGGACACCATCTACTGGCTCTGGTTGGAATGTACTAGGCAAATCATACACTGTAGCTTGTCAAGCAATAACTTTCCACCACGAATGCAGCAACTATTAGGGCTGGTAGCCTGTGGTGTTTGTAAGTGGGGAGCAAACATAATCAGAGGTAAGATGATGACATTGATCAATTGTCTGTATGACTGCTCTTGAACGGTGACTGTTCTGGCTTTTAGCAGACTCTTCATCTTGAGATCCTTGCAGGACTGTATAGTGCTAGCTTGGCAGGCAATGATTTTCCTCCACAAATGCAGCAACTATTAGGGCTGGTAATTTGTGATGTTTGTAAACGGAGAGCAGTGATGAGGGGTGAGTTGATGAGCTTAATCAACATTGCCTGGATGTCTGTTCTTAGATGGTAACTTGTCTTGACCGTCAGAAGGCTCCCTTTATCTTGTGGTCCTTACAGGACTATAGATATTGGCTCTCTTTTCTCAATCTTCACTACTTACCTAATCCCTATACCTTAAAGCAATGGGTGGTCTGACTGGACAGCGTTTCCCTAGAAACAGAGCAAAGCAGCAGACTGAAAAGGAAAACAGCAAAAAGCTAAGTCTCCACTATTGCGACCTGAAAGTCGCATGATTTGCTGCAAATTTGATGCAACCTGAGGCAATGCATGTGTATTCTTGGGGTCTATGGACACAGATAAGAACGTTACTCATTTGAAATCATGGGGTGCGGTTTGTAATGACAAGTCGCACTAGTGGAAACTGAGCCCAACACAGTGATCCCAGAGCAAGCATTGAGAAGGAGATATGAGGAGTTCAGGTGAATGCCATAAAAAGCACAATGATCCTAGAGCAACACTGAGAAGGACAGTGGCGGCTCGTCCATAGGGGCGCACGGGCGCCGCCCCCCCCCCCCCCTCCCGCAGTCACAAAAAAAAAAACGGGCCCTTTAAGAACTTTTATTCGGCTAAAATGTAATTTTGACATTTTAGCCGAAGTTCTGGCGGCCGTCTATAGAGGGCGCTGCAGCCCCACCTCCTCTCGCAAATAACACACGTTCAATGCAATGCATTGAACGTGTGTTATTGTTGCCAGCTGCCTGGTCTATTCATATAACCGGACATGGGTTGCCGGTTACCCCGAATAGCGGCAGCTGATTGGCTGAGGGGAACTGCCTATCAAAGCCAGCGGATCTGATAGGCTTTTCCAGTACCGCCCTCCGGCTCTCAGAAGTCTATACTCGGAGTGCAGGCAACCTGCGGTCCTTGCATAAGACTGACGGCCGTTTCAGCCAATCAGGTTCCCGGATTCTGGTTATCAGGAACCTGATTGGCTGAAGCTTCTCCACGGCGGCAGAAGACATTGAGGGAGGACATGGAAACTTCAGGTAAGTGTTTTTTACAGGGAAAGGGGCATCATGGGGCACAGTGGCATCATGGGGCACAGTGGCATCATGGGGCACAGTGGTGACAAAGGGCACAGAGGCGACAATGAGCACAGTGGCATGGGGCACAGGGGTGACAATTGATGGCACAGTGACTGCATATGATGGCATGGCACAGTGGTGACAATTGATGGCACAGTGACTGCATTTTATGGCATGGCACATTGGTGACAATTGATGGGCACAGTAGCTGCGTTTGATGGCATGGCACATTGGTGACAATTGATGGCACAGTGGTGGCGTTTGATGGCATGGCACAGTGGTGACAATTGATGGCACAGTGGTGGAGTTTGATGGCATGGCACAGTGGTGACAATTGATGGCACAGTGACTGCATTTGATGGCATGGCACAGTGGTGACAATTGATGGCACAGTGGTGGCGTTTGATGGCATGGCACAGTGGTGACAATTGATGGCACAGTGACTGCATTTGATGGCATGGCACAGTGGTGACAATTGATGGCACAGTGGTGGCGTTTGATGGCATAGCACAGTGGTGACAATTGATGGCACAGTGACTGCATATGATGGCATGGCACAGTGGTGACAATTGATGGCACAGTGACTGCATTTTATGGCATGGCACAGTGGTGACAATTGATGGGCACAGTAGCTGCGTTTGATGGCATGGCACATTGGTGACAATTGATGGCACAGTGGTGGCGTTTGATTTTTTTTTTTTTTTTGTTCAGACAATTTTATTGAGTATAAGAGAGACAAAAACAATACATTAGAGGATAGAGCATACCACAATGGGAGATACAAGTACAGGGTAACAGTATTCGAAATGTATGCACCAGTATACACAAAGCAAAACCTACACAACATGTATACAGAATAACAGTCTTCAACAGGAAGGCATGAGAACGAGAGAAGAGCGGTGTAGCGACTGTAAATCCTGGGGCCTGGTATAATAGGCAGGGTAGGGCATAGGGGACAACAATAGAGAGGGAGAGGGCACAGTGGAGTGTGGGGATGGGACATCCTGCCTCTCTGGGAGTTTCCCCCCTTGCGACAGCGATGTGGAGTTGAAGGATTTCATCGTAACTAGTCGTAGTAAAATGAAGGCCCCATCCGTACCTGTCCACCCCTACACAACTCCGAAATTCCAGAGCGGGGAGAGGAAAAAAAAAAGGGGGGGGGTAACTCGACTCATGGGAGAGTCTGTGGACCATGACTGAGGACGTGGTCCAATGCAGCAGGGAGTGCGGATGGGGTGGAAGGGGGTGGATGGTCAAGTGACTCTCTGTAGTGAGTCCAACAGGCCCACGTGAATCTGAACTTATCATGAGTATCTTTGGATTGGTGAATGAGTCGTTCTAGTTCCTCAATCTTTGTGACACGGGCGTGCCAGTCCTTAATCATGGGCGGGGTCGTAGACCTCCATCGTAAGGGAATGCATTGGGTGGCGGCGTTTATCAGGTGTAGGGGTAGAGAACGACGATATTGCGAGCGTGGTAGAACAGAGTGGTGGTGCAGGTACTGTGCTGGGGAAAATTCAATTTGGTGGGTAGTGATACGCACAGTTTGTTCATGTATCTCCTTCCAAAATGGTTGCAAGTTGGGACATTCCCACCAGATGTGGAGGAGGGATCCTGGCCCCCCACCGCACCTCCAACAGTCCGGTGCGACCGATGGGAAGATTTTGTGGAGCTTATCAGGGGTCTTGTACCACCGTGTTCCTAGTTTATATCTATTCTCTTGCGCCGAGACATTGATTGAGCCCTTATGTGTGTGTTCCCAGATCAGTTCCCAATCTGTGTCTGTCAGGTCAAGGGACAGGTCTGTCTGCCATGCATTGCGGGTATTGGCAATAGGGGTCGCCGTCGAGATCAGCAGTGAGTACAGGGAGGAGATCAGATGTCGTGGAGGGTCCTCGGCTGCACAAAGTTGTTCCAAAGGTGTAAGGTCCCTACACCAAAAAGAGGTTGACCTGGCACTGTCAAAAAAGTGTTTCAGTTGAATGAATTTGAAAATTGACAGCCTCAAATGCGGGAGGGCAGCTACCATCTCTGGATATGGGAGGAGGGCGTTATCTCGGAAGAAATGTGCTGCACGTGTTTTCAGTGCTTCAGATTTGGGTGTCTGTACTGTCGTGGGGATGTCCGGTGTGAAAGTAGGGCTGCAGAGCAATGGGGTCATGGGGCCCGGCGAGGGGGTTAGAGCGAGCGAGCGGCAGGCCGTTCTAAATTTGAGAAGGGTGGGACCAATGAGTGGGTGGTCCAGACAAGATTTCGGGATCACATGCGATGGTATCCACGGGAGGTGTGAGATAGGGAAGTTTAGGAAAGAATTTTCTAAATTAACTCAGCCTTTGTCGTGAGCATGATGATGCCAGTCTACCAACCGGACAAGGTGGCAGGCCGCATGGTACCGTGTTATATCCGGCAACCCCATGCCACCTTTCAGTTTTGGTAGGATAAGTTTAGACCAGCTCAGCCTGGGTGTTCTGCAACATTTTTTGTAGAGAGCGAAGAAGGATGGTGGCAGAGCAATCGGGATGGCTTGTAGGAGGTATAGGAGTCGGGGGAGGACGTTCATTTTGAGGGTCGCAGCCCTTCCAAACCATGAGAGCCGGCCCCTGTCCCAGCTCTCCAAGTCCTGTTTGATGGCCCGGAGAGCAGGCACAAAGTTGAGACTGTATAAATCTTTCAGGTCAGGTGGTATTTCAATGCCCAAATATGTGAAGGAGTTGATGGCCCACTTAAATGGGAAGTTTTGTTTGCAAAGAGATACTGTCGTTTCGGGCATGGAGATATTCAGGGCAGTCGATTTTTCAAAATTTATTTGGAGGTTGGACAGGGAGTTAAAAAGTCGGAAGTCGGCCAGGAGGTTGGGTAATGTAGTTAGGGGGTCTGAGAGAAACAGCAAAACGTCATCCGCATAAGAGGCCAGTTTACAATGGTTCCCAGGAACCTCGATGCCCTTGATCGCAGGGTTCGCAGTCAGCCGACGTAAGAAGGGTTCCAATGACAGGACAAATAGAATGGGGGACAAGGGGCAACCCTGTCTAGTACCGTTGGAAATGGAGAAGGCGCTCGACAGGCGGCCGTTCACTCTAAGTCTGGCGGTGGGAACCGAGTATAGTGCCATGATCAGTTGGACGGTTCTGGTCGGTAGACCCAGTTTGCACAGGACCGCCGACATGTAATCCCATGCCACCCTGTCAAACGCCTTCTCCGCGTCCAAGGATAGGAGAAAACCTGGTTTGCGGGATGAAGAGAGCCAGTGGTGGACGTTGAGGGCTTTGATGGTGTTGTCCCTGGCTTCCCGCCCTGGGACAAAGCCTACCTGGTCTGTAGAGATGAGTGCAGGGAGTAGGGGCAGGAGTCTGTTGGCCAGTATCTTTGCGTAAAGTTTCAGGTCCACGTTCAAGAGGGATATGGGGCGGTAGTTCGAGACAATAGTGGCGTCTTTACCAGGTTTGGGGATCAGGGTGATATGGGCTTCCAATAAGTCTTTGGTTTGAGCCGTCAAGTCAGGGAGGGTGGTGAAAGCCGCAATGAAGCGCGGAAGTAATGAGTGGGTAAACGTTCTGTAGTATCCGATCGGTAGACCGTCCGGGCCGGGGCTCTTGCCCGCTTTAAGTTGTTTCAAGGCGAGAAGGGTTTCCTCAGACGTGATTGGGGAGCACAGGTATGTTGAGTCTTTAGATGTGTCAATAGCGGGGCAGTAGTCTGTGAGAAACGAGTCAATGAGGGTGGTCCTGTCTGCGGTCGGAGGGGTGCCTACTGGTTTGGGCAGATTATAGAGGCTGGAGAAGTATCGTACAAATTGGTCTGCAATTTCGTCCGATTTAGCCAATTTGTCTCCCGATGGGGACGTTATTGTGTGAATAGTGTACGACGCTTTTTTTTCTGAAGAGCCGCTGCAAGAAGCTTACCCGACTTGTTCCCGAACTCATAGAAGAGTTTATTCGTGAGTGCGTATTTTCGGTTCAGTTGTGCCTGGAGTTCCTCCAGTAGTTCTCGCCGAGCAGCTAATAGATCATCGTGTGTGTTTTTCGCTATAGAGAGTTTGTGTGCGCGTTCCAGGGTTTTGACCCTGTCCAACAGTTCAGCCTGTCGGGCTCGCCAGAGTTTCGCGCGTTTCGCCGCCAGGGACATGAATTCTCCCCTCACCACACATTTGTGGGCAGCCCAGATCAGAGTAGGAGAGTGGTTGTCCGTCGCGTTTTCGGCGAAATAGTTGGCGAGAACTTCCGAGATGTGTTGCACATTAGCGTCGTCCAAAAGGAGTGAGTCGTCCAGCCTCCAAATTTGTGATTTGGAACGGATTGAGGGGAGAAGTAGCGTCATGGTAATCGGGTGGTGATCTGAGAACCACATGGGTTCGATGGTAGCATCAACCAGAGAGGCGAGGTCATTTAGCGTAAGGAAGAAGTGATCTATTCATGTGTACTTCGCATGTAGAGGGGAGAAATATGTAAAGTCTTTCGTAGATGGGTGGAGGGTGCGCCACGCGTCATGTAGGGTTAGAGTAGTCATTTGTGTTTTAATCGCTCTCAGGGCTCTGTACGTCAGACATGAGGAGCCATTGGAAGTGTCAAGGCAGGGTGTCAGTGGCACATTAAAGTCTCCTCCCAGCACCAGCACACCAGCCTGGAAGGCAGTCAGTTGAAACAGAACCTCGCGGAAAAAGGAGACTTGTTTCGTATTGGGGGCATATATGTTGGCAAATGTGTACAGCACTTTGTTCAGTGTGCCTTTAAGGAAGAGGTACCTACCATGAGGATCCTTCTGAATGTCAGTTATGCGGAAGGGGCAAGTCTTGGAAAACAGGATGGATACCCCTTTGGACTTGGCCTCTTCGTTTGGCGCATGTAAGACCATCGGGAAGTTGCGATCGTATAATCTAGGGACACTGTCAGACCGGAAGTGAGTCTCTTGAATAATTACTACGTGTGGCTTGTCTTTCCAAAGCGAGTATAATAGACGGGAACGTTTTTTTAGGGGTGTTCAAGCCCCTTGCATTCAAGGAGTATAGTTTGAGATGTTGCTGGGAGGGGCCTTGAGCCCCGGCGTGCCGAGTTGCGTCGTTGGAGGAGGGCATAATGGGGGGGGGGCGGCTAAGGCGAGGAAGAGGGGAAAGGGGAGAAAGAAAAAAAAAGGGGGGGAGGGGGAGTAGTCGAGTGCTGTTACAGCAAGAAATAACCGATTAGGCGAGAGGACGTTGTCCAGTCGCCTAGTGTCACTAGATCCAATCGGTGACGTACGGTGTGTGGAGGGTCACCCCCCCCCCTGAAAGGACGTGGGGTGCCGGTCCAACACCGTATGGGGGTTGACCGGGGTCAGGGCAGGGAGCCCAGCTCTAAAGCGATAGCACTGGTCCTAACACGAACAGTCCAGTACCAAAACTGGATAGGTAAATCAACAGGGTACCAACAGGGTACCACCCCAGGGTAAATATCAAAAGGGGCTATAACCAAAATGAGGAAGCTGCTCCTCCCTCCAATTTATTCATAAACCGTCAGGTGCAGAGAACCTCCGAGTTATGGGGTGATGAACACAGTAGCAGGGTGCGGGGCGTCACGGTATCTGTATGGCCTAAGCCGGGAGGGATGTCTCCCCAACGTTGATGGTAGTCCTCCCGTCTCCGGGGACCCCACGCAGCAGAATGCGGCCAAGTCCAGGGAGTCAGGAGGAGCGGAGGGGCCTCTGGGTCAAGGGGGTTTCCCGAGCCAATATAGGTATGGGCAGGTTCCGGGGGCCCCCCTCCAAGGTCTGGCGTGGCTAAAAGAGGTGGTGGCGCTGGAAGGCGTTGTAGTATCAAGCCAGTATTGGATCCCGGGGGAGGGGGGCAGCCTATCAGTGCTGTAACTATTACCCATATAAACTTAGCAATCAAGCTATAAGATTAAGATATCAATGGGCGTCGTGGCCCGGCACTAACTGTCCCATACCCTTCAGTGCTGTCTTTCAACCTGTGGAAAATAAAATCAGGAGCAGACACATACCACAACTTGTGAAATGGGTCAGTCTCAGTGTGGTGTGCAGGGATGAGTTCCCATCTTGCTCACAGGTGCTCGTATAGATGAGGGGATGGCCTGCTTGTCAGTCCTGGCCTGTCAGAGACCCTCGGCACAGCGGTTCAGTCCTTTCCAAGTGGGCTGCTAGTGGCACAGTGACCAGTTCCTGTTGTGCCTGAGCGTCAGCGAGGGAAAGCAGGAGGAATGTGGTACCGATCGGGTGATAGAGGGTCATCTCATGGGCCGTGCCAGCAGAGCGTTGTTAATGGTCGGGTATGAAGAGTCTCCTTCCCGGACATGTCGGTGATGTCAGACGCACAAGGAATGGCGTGCCGCGTCACGCGCCAGTTGCACGTTGAGAGCCGATGCGTTGCGGAGGACCGCGCCGTGCAGTGTGGGAGATGTAGTTCCGGGTGGGGCAGCATTGGCGGGAGACGGAGGCTCCTGTCAGTGTAGTCGAAAGTCCCGGCATCCTGCAGATCTCATAGTCACATGTATAGAAGCATCTCCCCACAGTCCCGGGCTCGGGAACACAAGTGAAGTCCAAGAAAACGAAGTAAAAATTAAAAACAAATAAAACAGGTTCCAAGTCAAAGCGAACTTAGTCTGTAGGGCTTGGAAAACTTCCCCCATTGTGTAGCCTGCCCGCGGGATTAATAATCCCTCCGTGCTCTCCTGGGACCGGGGGCAAATGGTGAGCTGCGGTGTCCGCGAGATTCACGTGTCTCGGATGAGCGCCCCTGGTCAGACGGGGATCTTCTCCTGCGGTGACGGGTAGCTTGCGTGTCCATCGGGACCTCCTGGGATTTGGGTGGCCATCTACCCACTGACCTACGGTACGGCGCGTACCAGTCAGGGACTGAGATCAGTGGTAGGCCAAGGGATTCACAAAAGTGGGGCAGGTCTTCAGGGACCTTCAGCTTGGCGGTGTGACCCTGGCGAGAGGCAGAAAGGAAACTTCCACTTGTATCGTTTCTCATTGTTACGCAGGGCATCCAGCAGTGGCCTGAGGTCTCGTCGGTTTTGGAGGGTGATTCCCGAAAGATCCTGGTAAATCTGCAGTGGGAACCCATTATATGCTGGCATCTGGTTCCTTGCCCACTTTAGAATGTCCTCTTTGAGATGAAAGTCCATAAGGCAGCACACCACGTCCCTGGGAGGGTCAGTGTCTTTCCCTCTGGGGCGCAAAGCGCGGTGGATTCTCTCCATCTCCACGACTGTTTGCGGCGGCCTGCCCAGGATATCATTAAAGATGGCGGTTACCTCACGTTGAACATTCTCTCCTTCCACCGATTCCGGTAGGCCCCGCACGCGTAGGTTCCGGCGTCGGCCTCGGTTATCAAGGTCCTCCAGGTGCCTGTTCACATCCCTCAGTTGAAGGGTGTGATCGTCTATTTTGCATGTGGACCTAGTTAGGACTTGGCTATGATCCTCCAGGGTCTTTTCAGTACCAGTCACCCTGTCTGTGAGGGAGCGGAGTTCAATCTTCAGGTCTGCAATGGCGACCGCGAGCGCGTTCTTTATGTCAGTCGCAACTGCCTTCAGGTCCAAGATGTTGAGTTGTGGGCCGTCCCCAGCAGTTGTGGATGAGTCGGTGGGTGCGCCGTCAGAACGATGTCCGTAGCATTAGCGGTTGCTGGCGGAGTCGGAACAGGGCCTAGTACGGAGCCCTGGCGGGAAGGCGCCATGTTGCTCCTTGCGGAGCGGAACATCTCCGGGATGTTCTGTCCCTGAGAGGCGGCGGGCTCTCTCGGGGAGCGGGATCTGGAGTTCGAGTTGGTTCTGGAAGCAGTTCCCATGTCGATGGGAGCAGGTAGGGAGAAGGGTCTCGGCTAATGAAGGTTAATTCACCCAGGGGTGGCTGGAGCTAAGCGTCCATTTTCCTGCCCGGTCCGGCCACGCCCCCCTGGTGGCGTTTGATGGCATGGCACAGGGGTGACAATTGATGGCACAGTGACTGCATATGATGGCATGGCACAGTGGTGACAATTGATGGCACAGTGACTGCATTTTATGGCATGGCACAGTGGTGACAATTGATGGCACAGTGACTGCATTTGATGGCATGGCACAGTGGTGACAATTGATGGCACAGTGGTGGCGTTTGATGGCATGGCACAGTGGTGACAATTGATGGCACAGTGGTGGCGTTTGATGGCATGGCACAGTGGTGACAATTGATGGCACAGTGACTGCATTTGATGGCATGGCACAGTGGTGACAATTGATGGCACAGTTGCTGTTTTGCATGGCACAGTGGTGACAATTGATGGCACAGTGGCTGCATTTGATGGCATGGCACAGTGGTGACAATTGATGGCACAGTTGCTGCATTTGGTGGCATGGCACAGTGGTGACAATTGATGGCACAGTTTCTGTGTTTGATGGCATGGCACAGTGGTGACAATTGATGGCACAGTGGCTGCATTTGGTGGCATGGCACAGTGGTGACAATTGAAGGCACAGTTTCTGTGTTTGGTGGCATGGCACCATTGCTGTGTTGCATGGCACAGTGGTGACAACTGATGGCACAGTGGCTGCATTTGATGGCATGGCACAGTGGTGACAATTGATGGCACAGTTGCTGCGTTTGATGGCATGGCACAGTGGTGACAATTGATGGCACAGTGGCTGCATTTGGTGGCATGGCACAGTGGTGACAATTGATGGCACAGTTTCTGTGTTTGATGGCATGGCACAGTGGTGACAATTGATGGCACAGTGGCTGCATTTGGTGGCATGGCACAGTGGTGACAATTGATGGCACAGTTTCTGTGTTTGGTGGCATGGCACAGTGGTGACAATTGATGGCACAGTGACTGCATTTGATGGCATGGCACAGTGGTGACAATTGATGGCACAGTGGTGGCGTTTGATGGCATGGCACAGTGGTGACAATTGATGGCACAGTGGTGGCGTTTGATGGCATGGCACAGTGGTGACAATTGATGGCACAGTGGCTGCATTTGGTGGCATGGCACAGTGGTTGCATGTGATGGGCACAGTGAGGCTGCAATATTTTTTTTTTCGTTTGTGCCCCCCCAAAAATTTTGAGCACCAGCCGCCACTGGAGAAGGACATAAGAAAAAAACCCAGGTAAATGCCATAATAGGTGAAAACATACCTGTAACACTGACCACATAAGCATACAGCATGCATGAGTGGAGATCTCCACCATTTGTTGCCAAAAATGCAGTGAAACCATTTAAAACTCACATTTTTCATTAGTGATGATATCAGCCTGAGCATGATCAGCTCACCATGCTGGAAAGCTCTAGCCAGGAAACACAGAGGCCGCGTCCCTTCCTGCCTTTCAAGCTTAGTGTACTTGCACTGCTGCAGCTATCTTGGTAATGGCAAATGCCCATAACACAGAGAAAGGAAGTAAAAGCATATAATAAAGCAAAAGGAAATGCTGTCACTTACGTCAAAGCTTGTTTAAAGCTTTCTTTGAGAAGCCTGCACCACCAGAATAGGGCTCCAACCATGTAGCTCATTTAGAGGCTGTACAGGAAGGACTTCCACCCAGGAGAGGCTGAAATATGCTCCCCAGACCACCAGAATGGGGCTCCAACCATATAGCTCATTTAGAGACCTCCACCCAGGAAAGGCTAAACCTGGTAAGGGATACCTTGCGATTCCAGTCCTGATCAGGTGAGGGAAAAAAGGAGAATACCTGGGCGGGGGCCCTCTCTGGGTTTAATAGCTATGCGGTCCTATCAGGTTGTAGAGGTGGAGCCACAACCCAAAGGTGTATGATGCGACAGGAAATATGTACTGTATGTCCCAGATTCAGGCTTTATGCCGACTTATACCACTAGGGGGAAGTGCTGGGTGTCCTGCAGGGAAAGAGTTAATGAGCCCAGCTGAACTAAGTGGGCTCATTAAGACCTCTATAAAAAAAAAAATAACAGCATGCTTAACCGCTTCAATACCAGGCTTTTATACCACCTCCATACCGGGCCTACTCTGACACTTCTCTCCTACATGTAATAATCATCATTCTTTTGCTAGAAAATTACACAGTACCCCCAAACATTATATATGTTTTTTTTAGCAGACACCCTAGGGAATAAAATGGCGGTCATTTCAACGTTTTATCTTGCACGGTATTTACGCAATTATTTTTCAAGCGCCTTTTTTTTGTAAAAAAAATTGTTTTATGAATTAAAAAAATAACAAAACAGTAAAGTTAGCCCAATTTTTTTGTATTATGTGAAAGATTATGTTACACCGAGTAAATAGATACCCAACATGTCACGCTTTAATTATGCGCACACTCATGGAATGGCGCCAAACTTCGGTACTTAAAAATCTCCATAGGCAACGCTTTATTTATTTTTTACAGGTTACAGTTTAGATGTACAGAGGAGATCTAGTGCTAGATTCGTTGCTGGCACTCTAACGCACGTGGCGATACCTCACTTATGTGGTTTAAACGGCGTTTACATATGTCGGCGGGACTTGCGTGTGCGTTCGCTTCTGCACGCGAGCTATCGGGGACAGGGGCGTTTTAATTTTTTTTTATCTTTTATTTATTTTTTTGACTTATTTTTTATTTATTTTTACACTTTTTTCATTTTTTTTTCCACTTTTATTCCTATTACAAGAAATGTAAACATCCCTTGTAATAGGAAATATGTGTGACAGGTCCTCTTTTTGGAGAGATGTGGGGTCAATAAGACCTCACATCTCTCCTCCAGGCTGGAAACCATGAGATCGGTGAAAAAAAATTCACCGATCTCATGAATGGGGGCTTACAGCCGCAATTGCGGCTTTGTTTACTTACGGGGACCCGGGCGTGACGTCATCAGATCGCGCCCGGGTCCTCCGACGGTCATAGAGATGACTGGTGACCATCTATGCTTCCTGCCGCCGCCGACGATTCGTTCTCCGAGCCCCCGAAGGCACAGGTGAGCCCGGAGAAGCACCGGATGGCGGCGGGAGGGGGGGGATGTCCCCTCCCGCGGCCTGTAAGAACGATCAAGCGGCGGAACCGCCGCTATGATCATTCTTACATTATGCAGAATCGTCGGCTGAAGAAGAGGATATCTGGATGATGCCTCTGGCTGCAGGCATCATCCAGATATTCGCCTGCAATGCCCAGGCCGTCAATTGACGGCCACTTAGGATGGTAAATCCCATCCCAGGCCGTCAATTGTATATGGCTGGGTATTGAAGTGGTTAAGAAGATGCTCCATCCTGGAACCAGTTCTGTGTTTGTGTAGACTGGGGAGGGAGTGTGGAATCTGTGACAATGCTGTGTGGTAAACTTAAAAAACAGGGAGGATAAGTGCTGGGGCAGCATAGGGCTGCACCTAGTTGTTGGAGATTCTATGTGTATAGTAAGTGGTCAAGCTGACCAGGATTTATTTTTGTTTTGCTGTCATATTTTTCACTGTATATAATATAAATAAACTGTACCTTTGTTTTTTTTTGTTTTTTTCACCTGCAACGCTGTCTGCTGTTCCTGATTTTGTGTAGTGAACTCATTCAGAGGGTCCCACACAACCACTGCTGACCTAACCCCCTCACAGTTGGCGGAGAAGCCAGGGCAGTTTTTTTTAAAGCCAACATGGAGGAGATCCTGAAACAGCTGGCTCTAGCAAATGCAAATCAACAGCAGACAAATGCAACTTTGCAAGAGAGCCTTCCAGCTCAGCAACAAGCTCACCTGCAGAGTCTGGAAGCTCAGCAACAAGCCCAGCAGCAATCTGAGGCTTGCTTCATAGAGCTGTTGCAGGAGCAGAGGCTCCAACAACAAGTGGAGTCATTAATGCAGCAACGTCTGCAGACCAGACAAGTGGTTGCAGTAATACTGCATCATTTTGTGTGAGCCGTTTACTGCAAAAAATTACTGAAAAGGATGATCCTGAGGTGTTTCTGACTACGTTTGAAAGGGAAAAGTGGTCTAAGGAGCAGTGGGCTGGACTGGTGGCCCCTCTGTTAACTGGGGATTCGCAGGAAGCTTATTATGACCTAGAGCCAGACCAAGCAAAAGACTATGTGGTGTCACCCTGGCTGTCCGGGCTCAGCGTCTGCATAACTAGACTTTCCAGCTTGCAACCCCCCCAGGTCTTAAATAAATGTATGATCTCATTCACCTGAGCAGGAAGTGGCTGCAGCCAGAGACTATGACCGCACCAAAGATTGTGGAATGTGTTGTGATGGATCGCTTCCTGAGAGCTCTTTCTACTGCCATACAAAAGTGGGTAAGCCATGGAGACCCAGAAACTGACAATAAGCTTGTGGATCTGGTTAAGAGGTACTTGGCTACAGAGAACATGACTGCCTCTTCCAGAGACTCACAGACTTTCCACCCTAAGTCCAGACCACCCCCAGTGGCAGGTAAGATGACTCCAAGGGGTGAGGGTGGGAGTTCTCCCTAATGTCTGGTGAGAGCAGCCCGGGAAGTCAAGGCTGCAAGAGGCAGCGAAAAAGAATATGTGCTACCGCTGCCGGCAAGAGGGACATATTGCAGCCAATTGCCCAGCTGTGGATGAACCTATGCAAAGTGACTTTATAAGGGACAGACGTCAGTTGCTGTTTACGACAGTTGCATGCACTACCATTCGGGGAGCTGAGAAACATTTATGCAAAATGTGTATTAATGGTAGATTCAGGTAGCCTGGTGAAATCGATAAAAGCTGAATTAGTTAATACAGAGGTCTCTGGACATAACAAGCTGGCTTATATTTTGTGCATAGGAACACCCGAGAGTATCCTGTGGCTACAGTGTTTTTTGAGATCCCCAAACCTTAAAGTGGTTGTAAACCCACTTTATTGACTTTTACCTACAAGTAAGCCTATAATAAGGCTTACCTGTAGGTATAAAGAATATCTCCTAAACCTGTATGTTTTAGGAGATATTCCCCTCGCAATGCGCAGCGGCGCATGCGCAGGGGGGAATCTACGGCCAAAGGACCGGCCATGCGCGGGAGTGACGTCATCGCCGCTCCAGCCAATCACAGCGCTGGAGCGGCGATACCCGGAAGGCACGCCGAGTCAAGAGATCTCGCTCGGCGTGAACCAGGTACGTTTCCTACACCTCGTTCCGAGGTAAGTATTTCATAATGAGCTAATATGCGGTGCATACTAGCTCATTATGACTTTTGCCTTGCAGGTGTGGGGGATTTTTTTTTTTTGCGGTTTACAACCGCTTTAAAGGAAGTTGGTGTTGGAGTTGGCCCATGGGCACATTCTTGGAGGTCATCTGGGGACAGAAAATTATTGTTCCTCCTGCCTTGTGTCAGAAGTCAGCACCTATGCCACATTTCCGTAACCCGCTGGTACCTCTTCCCATCATTGAGGTCCCCTTTAAGAGGATCGCAATATATTTAGTAGGTCCGATAATGAAGTCCGCTAAGAGGCATCAGTACATTTTGGCTATATTGGATTATGCCACCCACCGGAAGCGATTCCTCTTCTAAATACCTCAGCCAAAACCATAGCCAAAGAGCTATCTCTTGTTTTTAGTTGTGTGGGTATTGGTAAAGAATTGCTTAGGAACCAAGGTACACCCTTTATGTCCCAGGTTATAAAAGAACTATGCAAATTGTTCAAAGTGACACAATTGTGTTCATCAGCCCCGGTGCAAGAAACCATGAAGGGTCCCCTCCCCCCATGGTCATTGCTAGGTCTATAAAAGATCTCGGGCTAGAGCCCATAGCAGTGTAGCAAGCAAGTAAAGAAAGTCCTATGCTTGGGCGTGTATACACATGTATACAATATATGTGTGTGTATGTATATATTGTCACATAACGGAGTGCAGATCCTTCTTACATCAGGGTTCACAGAGAGCCCTCCCATACATCAGATATCACAGAGAGCCCAGCCCCCATACATCAGTCCCCAGAGAGCCAACCCCTCCATACAGAGTCCCCAGAGAGCCCCCCATACATCAGGGTCCCCAGAGATCCCCCATACATCAGGGTCCCCAGAGAGCCCCCCATACTTCATGGTTCACAGAGAGCACCCCCCATACATAAGGGTTCACAGAGAGCCCCCCCCCCCATACATAAGGGTTCACAGAGAGTCCCCCCCATACAGAGTCCCCAGAGAGCCCCCCCATACATCAGAGTACCCAAAGAGCTGTCACCTGTTAGTCAGTGTCCACTTGGGAGGGGAGAATGGCTTGGTGAGGGTGAGAGAGAGAAGGGGTGGGAGGGGGAGAGAGAGAGAGGTGGTAGAGAGAAAGAGAGAGGTGGTAGAGAGAAAGAGAGAGGTGGTAGAGAGAAAGAGAAAGGTGGTAGAGAGAGAGAAAGGTGGTAGAGAGAGAGAGAGGTGGTAGAGAGAGAGAGAGAGGTGGTAGAGAGAGAGGTGGTAGAAAGAGAGAGAGGTGGTAGAGAGAGAGAGGTGGTAGAGACTGAGAGAGAGGTGGTAGAGAGAGAGAGAGGTGGTAGAGAGAGTGAGAGGTGGTAGAGAGAGTGAGGTGGTAGAGAGAGCGAGAGAGAGGGGTGGTAGAGAAAGAGAGAGAGAAAGGGGTGGTAGAGAAAGAGAGAGAGAGAGAGAGGGGTGGTAGAGAAAGAGAGAGAGGGGGTGGTAGTGAAAGAGAGAGAGAGAGGGGTGGTAGAGAAAGAGAGAGGGGTGGTAGAGAGAGAGATAGGGGTGGTAGAGAAAGAGAGAGAGGTGGTAGAGAGAGAGAGAGGGGTGGTAGAGAAAGAGGGAGAGAGCGAGCGCGAGGTGGTAGAGAGAGAGAGGTGGTAGAGAGAGAGAGAGGTGGTAGAGAGAGAGAGAGAGAGTGAGGTGGTAGAGAGAGAGAGAGCGAGGTGGTAGAGAGAGAGAGCGAGGTGGTAGAGAGAGAGAGAGCGAGGTGGTAGAGAGAGCGAGGTGGTAGAGAGAGCGAGAGAGAGGGGTGGTAGAGAGAGAGAGAGGGGTGTTAGAGAAAGAGAGAGGGGTGATAGAGAAAGAGAGAGAGAGGGGTGATAGAGAAAGAGAGAGAGAAGGGTGGTAGAGAAAGAGAGAGAGAGAGGGGTGGTAGAGAAAGAGAGAGAGGGGTGGTAGAGAAAGAGAGAGAGAGGGGTGGTAGAGATAGAGAGAAAGAGGTGGTAGAGAAAGAGAGAGAGCGAGCGCGAGGTGGGAGAGAGAGAGAGGTGGTACAGAGAGAGGGGTGGTAGAGAGAGAGAGAGGGGTGGTAAGGAGAGAGAGAGGTGGTAGAGAGAGAGAGGGGTGGTAGAGAAAGAGAGAGAGGGGTGGTAGATAAAGAGAGAGAGAGGGGTGGTAGAGAAAGAGAGAGAGGGTGGTAGAGAAAGAGAGAGCGAGAGAGAGAGAGAGAGAGAGAGGTGGTAGAGAAAGAGAGAGAGAGCGAGCAGTGGGAGAGAGAGAGAGGTGGTAGAGAGAGAGGGGTGGTAGAGAGAGAGAGAGAGAGAGGGGTGGTAGAGAGAGAGAGAAGGGTGGTAGAGAGAGAGAGAGGGGTGCTAGAGAGAGAGGTGCTAGAGAGAGAGAGAGGGGTGGTAGAGAGAGAGAGAGGGGGGTGGTAGAGAGAGAGAGAGAGAGGGGGGTGGTAGAGAGAGAGAGAGAGGGGGGTGGTAGAGAGAGAGAGGGGGGTGGTAGAGAGAGAGAGGGGTGGGAGAGAGAGGTGGGAGAGAGAGAGGGGTGGTAGAGAGAGAGAGGGGTGGTAGAGAGAGAGAGAGGGGGGTGGTAGAGAAAGAGAGAGAGAGGGGTGGTAGAGAAAAGGGGGAAAGAGGTGGTAGAGAAAGAGAGAGAGAGAGAGAGGTGGTAGAGAAATTCTTCTAGAGGAACTTCTTCTGCACCTTCAGTTGTGATGTTGCCACCTGAGCCCAGGTTCCCACTCTGGAAATATTTTCTGGGGACTGCAGCAAGTACAGGGCTTTTCGCAATGCCTGTGAACTTTTCTTTGCTTTACAGCCCAGGACTTTCTCCATTGAATCCACCAAGGTGGGATTTGTTATCGCACTGTTGTCAGGCGAACCCCAGACTTGGGCCCATCGTCTCCTGGAACGCAAGGATGCCTGTCTAAACCCCCTAAGTACCTTCTTCCAAGCTATGGACTTCCCTATGAGGACATGCAACTAGCAGCCACCGCAGAAGTAGCACTATGTTTACTGCAACAGCGGCACAGGGCAGTGTCAGAATTTAGACAGTGGAGTTCTGATACAAACTGGAATGACACTGACCTGCGTCACCAATTTCGCATGGGCCTCTCTGAGTCCCTAAAGGACGAACTGGCCCGAGTAGGCATTCCTGCAACCCTTGATTCTTTAATCCTCCTGTCTGTCCAAATAGACAGGCGGTTGAGAGAACGACGGGCCAAGCAAACTTCAGGTCCTGCACGACTGGTGTGGATGCTACTATGCGTACCAAGTCCTCCTCACCCGGCTCCTCCCAACCCTGTACCAGCCTCTGTTGACACCTCTGAACCAATGCAGTTAGGCATGCTTCGTCCTTCCCTGACTCCTGAGAAATGCCAGCGCCGGCGGATCAATAACCTCTGCCTTTACCGCGGGGAACCCGAGCACTACGTGAGGACTTGCCCTGCAAAACTCTGTAAGTTCTCTACCCTCTCATCTGCTATTTCCTCTACTTCATTTAACAATAACACTCATCTGGCTATCTCTATCTCTCTATAGCTTCCAGGAGGGAACATCCAGGCCCCCGCCATTATTAATTCGGGCACCTGCAGCGGCTTCATGGACCTATCATTTGCCATCAAATACCGAGTTCCTCTACGACCCAGATCCCAGAAACTTTCCGTCCATTTAGCCGATAGATCAGCCATCAGATCTGGCCCTGTCACACAAGAAATGGTTCCCTTGAGCGCCATTATCACCAATAACCACTGGGAGTTACTTTGTTTGGACATTATCGAATCCCCCCTATTTCCCATCATCCTGGGCATGCCCTGGTTGAGGGCTCACAACCCATAGATTGACAGGAACTCAGGGAAGATCCAGTTTCCTTCCTCCTATTTTCATCAACATTGCCTACAAAAAACTACAGATACTATGTCTCCTTTACTGTGCCTGGAAACTGAAGTTGAGAACCGTCATCTGGTCCCAGAAGCCTACCACAGTTTCTTTGACGTTTTTAGTAAAAAGGGCGCAGAGACTCTACCACCACATAGGCCATACAACTGTCCGATTAAACTTATTCCTGGAGCACAAATCCCTTTCGAGAGAATTTTCCCCTTGACCGAATTAGAACTGGGAACTTTAAAGTCTCCCACCGATAAAAAAAAAATGATCCAGTTTTTTGTGGGATTCGCAAACTTTTATCAGAAATTCATAAAGGGGTTCTCCACCATCATTGCCTCCATCACAAGCTTGACTAGACAAGGCACTCGGTTCCACTGGTCCCCCGAAGCCCATGCCACCTTTACTACACTAAAGGACTTGTTCATCGCAGCTTCTATCCTGAAACACCCCAACCCAGCCCTACCCTACATCCTGCACAAGACATCTGAGCTCCTCCAGCATACCTTTTGGTGACCACAACTACTTCGAGACTGTAGAAGCTATGTTGAATATTGCACCACCTGCATCCAGAACAAGGGCAGCAAAACCAGAGCCTGGGGGCTATTGAAGCCACTACCTATTCCAGAGAAACCATGGAGGATGAAATCTATGGATTTTTTTGTTGAGCTACCCCCTTCAGAAGATTACACCACCATCGTTGTGGTGTTAGATAGACTTTCCAAGATGGCTCACTTTCTGCCTATGGTGGGTACACCTTCTGCCCCAGAGACAGCAAAAGTATTCATTAAGGAGGTAGTAAGGCTCCATGGTATACACACAAATATTGTGTCTGACTGTGGGGTGCAGTTTACGTCAAGATTTTGGAGAGCACTATGTGGAGCCCTGAAAATGGACCTCTCCTTCTCGTCTGAATACCACCCTCAGACCAACGGCCAGACTGAATGCACCAACCAAATGCTTGAGAAGTATTTGCGCTGTTTTTCAAGCTTCTCACAGGATGATTGGGCTTCTCTATTGCCCCTTGCTGAGTTTGCTTATGATAACTCTGTCCATTCCGCTACCAAGCAGTCCCCGCTTTTCGCAAACTACAGTTTTCACCATCTGTTCCTGTCTAACAACATCCCAGAATGAACAGTACCGGCTGCCCAAGAAACTCTGGACTTCTTTACCTCTAACAATAAATTACTTCAGGAAACAATGGCGAAAACCCAAGAATATATAAAGGAGGTGTTTGACAGGAGGAGGAGAGGAGAACTTAATGTAGCACCTGGGGATCAAGTTTGGCTGTCCACCCTGAACCTGACACTAATGTGCCCGTCCAAGATATTGGGTCCTAAGTTTGTGGGTCCTTTCCAAATACTTAGGAAGATCAACAAAGTAGCCTACGAATTAAAATGACCTGCCTCTTTCTGGATTCACCCAGTTGTCCTCGTGGCTTTACTCAAACCTACAACACCGGACCCCTTCACCGACCAGAATACCGGGCCCCCTAAACCAGTGCTTATCGATGGCGAAGAGGAATTTGAGGTGGAGTCCATCCTGGATTGCAGGAAAAGATGTAACCAGGTTCAATACTTGGTGAAGTGGAGGGGTTACAGTCCGGAAGAGAATCCTTGGGAACCAGAGACTAACATCCATGCTGAAAGACTGATTCTGGCCTTTAGGAGAGCGCACCCAAGTAGGATGGTCCAGTTGGGCATCCGGAGGCTGCCCTTGGGGGGGGGGCAATGTCAAGAAAGGCATTTCAGTAGATTGCCCACCAACAACAGTGCAAGTGTGGCTCCGGTCCGGAGTGTGTGCACGCGGGTGCGTGCGGCGGGCATGCGCAGTGATGGCACTTGGCCCCAAAACAGCCTATTTCCTATTTTAAGAGGCCAGGTCCCTTACCATCTTGCTATCCAGTCTACAGCGTGTTCCTGAAGATTCCTGTACCTGTTACTCTGATTATCTCTGGTTACCTGATCCGGCTTTCCCTGACTACTCACTGCCTGCCCCTGATCCCAGCTACTACTGACCACCGATCCTGCTCGCCCTTAACCCTGATCTCTGTCCATCTGATAAACTGACCCGGCCTGGACTTTGACCTCTTTTTGTATTCTGCTTTGGTTCCTGATCTGACCGCTTGTGTTTGACCCGGTCTGCCTCTCCCTGCTTGTCTCCTGCTTCACAAGTGCCACACCACTATCTTCTGTTCCTGGCTTGCTGGCTGTATCCTGCTGGTATCCTGGTCCACCTTCCAGTAGCCACATCCAGCCCTCTACTCAGCTTACCAACCAGGCGCTTGTGACCCTCTGCACTTTTGACCCCTGTCTACTCTACCAGGGGCTCTTGAGTCAGAGGCTTACGAGAGGCCGCTCCCTGCACATTGGGCTCTACCACCAGGTACGTGACAATGTGAGTCACCCAAGAGGGCTGCTGGATATCGCCATGGAAACTTGGGAAAAATTTGAGTTTGATCTACAGTGTGGCTGAGCATGTCACCCTGATGCAAGATAGAATTGCACAAGTAAAGCCAATCGTAAAGAAGAATTTTCCAGAAGTGCAGTTAGCACAGCAGAGAGTGTACAACCTGGGGCCCAAGAACCGTAGCTCGACCCAAGACCTGTACCTTTTCCCTGGTTGGTGCTAGTCCCTGAACTGCAGGATCAGACAACCAGGAAGGTGAAAGCCAGAGCACATATATCATGTCAATCTGCTGAAAGCCTGGAGGGATAGGGAATCCCTAGACACAGAGACTTTGTCATAGTCCCAGTCTGCTTAGTTCCTGAGGTTAGAATCACAGTCACCTTATCGAAACTCCAACAGGAGGTTAAAGAGTTTATGCTTGGCAACAAAGAGGTTTTCTCTAACCTGCTGGAAAAAACATCTGGCGTAGAGCATGATATTATCACCCTGCCTGGAGAAAGGGTAAAACTAAAACCTTATAGAATACTAGAGGCCCGACGAGAGGCAATACGTGGGGAGGTTCAAAGGATGCTGGAATTGGGTGTGATAGAGGAGTCCCAGAGTGACTGGTCCAATCTTATCATACTAGTGCCCAAACCTGATGGGAGCTGGTGGTTTTGTAACGATTTTTGACAGCTGAACAAAATTACAAAATTTGACACCTACCCTATGCCACATATAGAGAAGTTGATCGGCGGGCTGGGAACAGCCCAATACATGACAACTTTCGATCTCAACAAAGGGTATTGGCAAATTCCGCTGGCTGAGTCGGCCAAGGAGAAAACTGCGTTTGTATCCCCAGACAGGGCGTCCAATATAAAAGAATGCCGTTTGGGTTACAGAATGCACCAGCAACATTCCAGCAGAAAATTCTGAGGCCCCATCAGAAGTATGCTGCAGCTTACCTGGATGATGTGATTATCCATAGCACAGATTGTCTAATGTCTAATATGTGTCTAAAATATGTATGTCCCAGATTAAGGTTTTATGCAGACTGTAATGTTAGGGCTTGTTTAGCTTCTGTGTAGAGCATACCAGTGAGCAGAGTTCACGCCAGTTGTGTTTTTTTAAGGGCTTGTTGGCCCACTTTTATTAAAGAAAGAAAAAATGTCCATCCAGACTACCCACGCAGGGGGTTTCAGGTTGCTACAGCAGAAAAATAATTATCAACAGAAAATGCAGAGCCACCTGGCTCTCTTCAGTAATAATGCCGTTTAGGCTTTACGCTTTAGCCCTCTTGGCCATGTACCAAAGTTCTCGTACAATCACTCTACCTCCTCTCAGCTTCTGTGCTGCTCAGCCCACAGCTTTGAGCCATGTGACTATAGCATGCAGACATGCATGCTTCTCCCTTGTAAGCCTGCACTCTGGATTCTCCCTTGCCTGCCTGGACTCCTCGGGAGGGGACTCCTCAGGAGGGTCGAGCCCAGAACCCTAGTCTTGACTCTGCTATAAGCACAGGACCCACCTGCTAAATTAACCAGCCAGACTCCTGACTGTTTCCAAAACCCAGTCCCAGGTTTGGAGATTCCATCCCACCCATATCACTATGAAATCTCCGGGCTCCAGGTCCCCAACAGGATTTTCCAAACGTTGGAGGAAACGAATGAAACAGATTCCTCCACATTAACCACTTGACCACTGGACACTTAAACCCCCTTAATAGTCCGACCAATTTTTCAGCTTTCGGTGCTCTCACATTTTGAATGACAATTACAATGAATTTTTCTCGTTTCTGTTATAAACTTTAGCAAATTAGACATTTTTCTTCATACATTTTGGCCAAAATGTATACAGCTACATATCCTTGGTAAAAATAAGTACATATGAAAAGATGGATAGCGGGGGTGTACACCTCACCCCAGGCACTAGTCAAAGTGAATGGAATACTGTCAGGACCAATTAAAATTTCAAATGGAACGCATCAGGGATGTTCACTATCCCCAATGCTATTTGCCCTCTCCTTAGAGCCCCTATTAAATAGAATTAGGCAAAATCTAGATATCTGGGGACTACATCATACATATATGAGACCAGAATTATAAAATCTCGGCTTTCACAGATGACCTGCTGTTCTCGCTGTCCAGTCCCCATGTTTCATTGCCAAATTCGATGAAAGAAATCGATGAATATGGGGTATTAGCAAACCTAGAAATTAACTATGCAAAATCAAAGGCGATGGCAGTGGCACTCCCCTCGGTAGTACAGCAAACTTTACAACCCAATTTTAAATTTAAATGGATAAGATCAGCCCTAAAATATCTGCGGATACATATACCATCAAGATTAGAGAAGATTTTTAAGGTAAACTTCCCCCCGTTAGTAAAGACAGTTAGTCATACCTCCCAACATTTTGAAATGTGAATGAGGGACACCTACTAACAAAGGTATGTAGGCATAGGACACGCCTATTGCCACACCCCCTTAAAGGAGAATTAACCAAAAAAAGGTTAATGAAATCCACACGTTTTTTTTTTTCACTACTTTTCCTTTTTATTGGCTTTTAAAATGTACAAATGCAGCATTTTTTAAATTGGAGGAAAGCTTTAGCACTGGGAAACACTTTTGCCAGATAAAAAGTGAATTTTATATACAACTATACAGATCAGACCAAAAGGAGGGACAAATGAGGGGAAAGAGGGACAGAGGGACATTTCTCCAAATCAGGGACAGTCCCTCGAAATCAGGGACAGTTGGGAGCTATGAGTTAGTTTACTATTAAATAGGTGGCAGCAGGGATTCCTCTCATGGTTTGGACTTTGTAATACCATCAAAATTAGTATATTACCAACATTTCTGTATTTATTTCAAGCAATACCTATAGAAATCCTTGCTGCCTTCTTCCGTCAAGTTAATATGCTCTTCACTAAATTTATTTGGGCAAATAAAAGACAGAGGATTAGCAGAAGGCATATGACCCTGCCCAATTGCTATGGAGGTCTGGCAGTTCCAGACATAGCTAAATATCATCAAGTGGGGCATTTGAGCAGGGTCATAGACTGGTGTAGAAACACAGAATTTAAACTATGGACAGAACTGGAACAGGAAGTCAGCCAGGTATCCTTGAGAAGAGCACCATGGTGATGTAAAACTACCAGACCTACTTAAAAAAAAACACCCCTTTATAGGTCCAACGCTTCTTATAAGCTCTAGAATTTTCCAGACAGCTAAATATTCATCAATGCAATCCCCACTATGCCCAATACTTGGGAATCCAAGCTTTGAGCCAGGGATGGGGGGCTACCAGAAACTCAGAGAGAGGGAATATACACAGGCCTCACATTTTTTACACTCAGACTCTTGGCCAACAGTTACCTCTTTGACACAACCGGGAGGTCAATTCGAAATAAATTATTGGCAGGCACTACAACTTTCTAATTTTTTTATTTTGTTAGGCCCACCGAGAAGTTTTAGGTGGGAATTGACACGATTTGAAACATACTGTGAAGAGAAGGAACCTCTCACTCAAACAATATCTAATCTCTATAGGTTGTTTATAGCACCACTAGATAGTTATGAGATGGCAGCACATGGAAAATAGGCAAGGGACCTTAAAGAGAATTTTACTCAGGTTCAACAACAGAAGATAATATATCTGTCATTGAAATCATTAATCGGTACTAGAACTCAGGAATTAAACTATAAACTTTTAAATAGGTTGTTTTATTCCCCGTCAAGATTGGGTAGGTTCTTCCCTGGAGTGACAGACCAGTGTTGGTGATGTAATAAGGGGCAGGGGACCCTGCTCCATATATTTTGGACATGCCCTAAGATCGGACAATATTGGCAAGAAGTACAAAGGGTCACTCACAAAATTTACAACTTACAAAGTAATGGATGACCCTGCCATCTTCTTTCTACACCTATCATAAATACCTACAAAGACATATAAAAACTCGGTCCTATGCTATTTGATCAAGAGGCCAAGGCGAGTATTGCCCGATGCTGAAAAAACCCTAAGCCACAGTCAATCCCAGAATGGCTAAATCGTAGGGGTGCAACAGATCAAAAAACTCACGGTTCGGATCGTTCCTCAGATCAGGAGTCACGAATCGGATCATTTTTCGGATCAGCAAAAAAAATAAAAAATCTCCCCCACTGTAATATTCACATCCCCCCCATTGTAAATCGCCATAGGTGCCGCTTTAAATATTTTTACTGGTTACATGTTTTTGAGTTACAGAGGAGGTCTAGGGCCCAAATTATTGCTCTCACTCTAACGTTTGCAGCGATACCTCACATGTGTGGTTTGAACACCGTTTTCATACTGTATGTAGGTGGGACTTACATATTCTTTTACTACGTACTCTTTACAGTGAGATATGGGGTCAATAAAGTCGTCCATTTATACAATATTTCTAACACGAAGGATGTACATACCAAAAATAACACCCCAAAATAGATTCTCCTACTCCTCCTGAGTATGGCAATACCACATGTGTGAGACTTCCACAGCCTGGCCACATACAGAGGCCCAGTATAGCCGAGTATGGCAGCGTATTGCTGGGTATTGCCAGGTATGGCCGGGTATCACAGAGTATTGCGGAGTATTGCAGAGTGTTGTGGGGTATTGAAGGGTATGACAGGGATGGCTGAGCAGGGATGGATGGATCTCTCCCTTCTCTCACTGTACCCATCGGTACAGAGAGGGAAGAGAGGAACCGGCATCGTGACATAACGTCCTTGTCTTTCACAGCTGTCGTGTTACTGGCAACACAATGCGCGGGCTCAGGCACCCGCGATTGCCCAGTAAACACAGAGATCCACATCCTGTCAGGGAGAGGAGACCGATGCTGTGTCCCTTGTACATAGAGACACAGATCGGTCACCTCCCCCAGTCAGTCGCCTCCCCCCACAGTAAGAATCACTCCCAGGTTACACATTTAACCCCTTCCTCACCCCCTAGTGTTAACCCCTTCACTGCCAGTGACATTTATACAGTAATCAGTGCATATTTATAGAACTAATCACTGTATAAATGCGAATGGTCCCAAAAATCTGTCACACGTGTCCAATGCGTCCGCCATAATGTCGCAGTCCCAATAAAAATCGCAGATCACCGCCATTACCAGTAAAAAAAAAATATCATAATTATGTCCCCTATTTTGTAGGCGCTATAACTTTTGCGCAAACCAGTCACTATACGCTTATTGCGTTTTTTTTTAACCAAAAATAGGTAGAAGAATATGTATTGGACTAAACTGAGAACAAAAACTTTTTTTTTTTTTTTTAAATGGGAATTACAGCAAAAAGTTAAAAAAATTTTTTTTTTTTCAAAAGTGTCGCTGTTTTTTTGTTTATAGCACAAAAAAAAAAAAAAAACACAGATGTGAACAAATACCACCAAAAGAAAGCTCTATTTGTGGGGGAAAAAATACATCAATTTTGTTTGGGAGCCACCTCGCACGACCGCGCAATTGTCAGTTAAGGCGATGCAGTGCCGGAAGCTGAAATTTCATCTGGGCAGGAAGGGGGTATACGTGCCCAGTAAGCAACTAGGAGGTGAAGCATTGCGGCTTCACTGCCCGGTTCCCTACCGCGCATGCGCGAGTCATGCAGTGCCATCCTCACTGGTTCCCGCTGTGTTCTGGGAGCCGAGTGTTTCCCAGAACACAACAGGCGGGGGCGGGAAGTAACGCACTACCCACAAAATCCCTGCAGTAAGGACTCCCGGAAGTGGGTGCAAATACCTGTTTTTAAAAGGTGTCAAATGTGACATCTGAGGGGGGAGGGTTCCGATGAGCAGAAGTTCCACTTTAGGGTGGAGCTCCGCTTTAAGTCCATTGAGGTACATGACACCTCCTAGGCTTAGCTCTGTTATTTATAGCAGCTTTATAGTACTCCTAGAATACAGCTATCACTGTAGTTGCGGGAAAGCGACATTGATCCTTCGAAGCTCTGCATCTTGAATGGGGGAGTCGCTGAAACTGCTGTGCCCACCCCTCTCTTCCTCCCAACCAGTCACAGAAGCTTTGGTATAATGTGTACATATTCACAAAATACAAAGGCTTCTCTGAATGGGCAGCAGAGGGGAGATGTGCATAGGTGTTTGTTTCTCTCCTCTCAGATCCCAGAAGTGTCTCCAGAGTTATAAACCTGTCAAATGTAAATTATAAAGATAAGCCCAGGGGATGTCATGCAGCTCCTTTGACTTAACTCATTGTGTGCCTTTACTTTACAAAGTGATTGAATTCCTGGAGTTCAGCTTTAACCACTTAAGACCCGGACCAATATGCAGGCTAAGGACCCGAGGTGTTTTTACAATTTGGCACTGCGCTGTTTTAACTTGTAATTGCGCAGTCATGCAATGTTGTACTGAAATGAAATTTGCGTCCTTTTCTTCTGACAAATAGAGCCTTCTTTTGTTGGTATTTGATTGCCTCTGCGATTTTTTTTTTTTGCCAATATAAACGGAAAAAGACCGAATTTTTAAAAAAAAATTATATTTTCTACTTTTTGTTATAAGAAAAATCGAATAAACTCAATTTTAGTCATACATTTAGGCCAAAATGTATTCAGCCACATGTCTTTAGTAAAAAAAAATCTCAATAAGCGTATATTTATTGGTTTTCGCAAAAGTTATAGCATCTGAAACCTAGGATACATTTTCTGGAATTTACACAGCTTTTAATTTACGACTGCCTATCTAATTTCTTGAGGTGCTTAAATGGCAGGGCAGTACAACCCCCCCCCCCCCCCCATTACAAAAAGTTGTCACTAAATTATATATTGCTCACACATGCCATGGGCATATGTGGAATTACAGGCCATAAGGCCATAAAATGCCAAAATAGCACAACCACCCCCCCCATGACCCCATTTTGGAAAGTAGACACCCCAAGCTATTTGCTGAGAGGCATGGTTACAGCTCTCATTTGTTTTTGAAAATTAAGAAAGGAAAATATATATTTTTTATTTTTTACATTTTCAAAACTTTGTGATAAAAAGAGAGATCTGCAAAATACTCACCATACCTCTCAGCAAATAGCTTGGGGTATCTAGTTTCCAAAATGGGGTCATTTTGGGGGGGGGGGTTGTGCCATCTGGGCATTCCATGGCCTCCAAAACTGTGATAGGTATTGAGGAGTGAAATACAAAATGTACACCCTAATGCTCCTTTGACACGTGCGTACCGCATGTCCGCTTTTTCATCCTTCCGTTTGCGGATGAAAAAGGGACATACATTGGTCCCTATGTGATTGCGGGTGTCAGCGGATAAACATCCCGTAACACGTAATCACCTGCCTCTGCAAAGATCCTATTTTGCAGACGGAAGAAGATCCTATTTTTTCTTCCGTCTGCGGATCAGATTGGATGAACACAGACACACAGTCCATGTTCATCCGATCCTCCCATAGGGGAGAGCTGAAAAAAGACAGGGCTGTCCCTGCCCAGTGTGCGGGAACCGCCCGGTCATCCGCCGACTCAGCGGGGATCTACAGAGAGATCCCCACTGAGCTTACGGAGCACACGCAAATTACTCTGGTCCACAATAGATCTATAGAGATCTTCCGTGAAAAACAGCAAATAAAATTCAAGTGACGTAAAATCAGCTGTTTCCACCTGAATACCGGGTTGGCCGGTGAATGGGGGAAGTACGAGTTCTGCAGAAGTGGTGGGGACCCAATCAGGATAGGCAAATTCTGCAGGAAGGGCACTATGGGCACAACGGGCCTGTCTTTGTCTTCTTCTTGGTGGCAGTGGGACACTACTTGTGCTTGCCACCTCGCCAGCTTGAACTACACTCATGGGACTCACCACATGATACTGAAGTGCTGGATGAATGACCAGGGTGTACTAGGCCGCTGGTACTTTCCAGTTCACCAGAAGAAATAGCGGTGCTAGTAGCTGGCTCTCTGCTCCATACGAGGGTCCTGCGGTTCTTGTGCCTCAACAACATCAGAATGGGGTCGGGCACACCTGCCCTTAGCAGGGACCTCACCTTCGTCGACAGAGCTCTCTGACATGGAGCCGCTGTCTTCTAAAGGGAATGTATTCTGAGTCAGAATTTGACAGATGCGTGACCTCTTCGAACACTGCAGTTATGTGTGTTGTGTTTTGTAAGTGACAGTGATCGATCGATACTGCACTTGTGTGGGCTGGGTGGAGGGGCAAAACGCAGGTGCTAGCGGGTATCTGGGCTGATCCCACTAACAATGAGTTTTTAGGAACCCTAAAATGCTGGGTACGCTAGAATAGATCTGATATTCATCTGTTCAGATACTATACCACTAAGGCTGCGTACACACGATCAAATCTGTCTGCTGGAAAAGGTCTGCTAGACCGCCCCAGCAGACAGATTCGATCGTGTGTACGGGCGAGCCGACGAATTTGGCCACCCGACAGATTTCAAAGCATGCTTTGAAATCTATCGGGTGGGAACCCGTCCGCCCGACATGTCTGCTGGTTAGTACACTTACCAGCAGACATGTCGTCTCGCACCGCCGCCGAATGGATTCGGCGCATGCGCGGAAGTGTTTTACTTCCTGGTGTGGTGACGTGGCGGCGTCAACGTCACCGCCACGTCACCGCCACGTCAGGGCGCCGTCTGCTGGCGGGGATTTTGGTTGGCTCGTGTGTACACGCGAGCAAACCAAAATCCAAACAGACAGATTTGTTCAAATCGGTCGGACAGACCGTTTTGAACAAATCTATTGCCTCGTGTGTACGAGGCCTAAGGGGGTGTATGCTTTGCACGTGGGTGTAAGTGTTACTGGCAATTGAGATCACCCGCCGGGTGATCAGGGGGTTAAACCTTTATTGGGTGTGTGCCCTGATGCTATGACGCTATATAAAAACCTGGTGGCGAACCTAAATAACTAACTGGCTAACCAGCGTAACCAGTAAAACTTATACGGTGATCATTGGTGAAAGGGTTAACTCTAGGGGCAATCAGGGGGTTAAAACCTTTATTAGAAAATATATGGGGGTACCTGACGCTATAAAAACCTGGCGGCAAACCTAAAAAAATAACTGGCTACCAAGCGGCACCAGCGACACTAATACAGCAATCAGAAAAATGATTGCTTAGTGACACTGGTGACAGGGGTGAAAGGGTTAACTGGATCAAGGGGTTAAGCCTTTATTAGGGGGGTAGAGGGCTACCCTGGACCTAAAGGGGCCTAAAGCTAATGTCCCTAACACTTTTTACAGTCACAAATGACACTAATTGCAGTGATCAGTAAATAAATGATCACTGCAATCAGTGACACTGTGCCCGGGGGCTGGGGGGTGATCTGGGAGTGACTGGAGGTGAAAAGTGTGCCTATATGTACTGGTGTTAGTGAAGTGTTGGTGCAACTCACGTGAGATGTCTTCACTCCACGAGCTCCGGTCAAAAAGACTGCCTCGTGGAGCGTGACATCACTTCCTCTGCCTGTGTTTACATTACACAGAAAGAGGAAGCATCTAATTCGCTGGGAGCAATTGTGAGGGAGTGGCCAGAAAACAATGGCCTCCCCCTCATCCTGGATCGCTCCCACAGCAAACCGGACTGCTGCATGTACCGGGAGAGGGTCCAATCAGACCCCCGACCCGCGGGAAGGCCGACATGTACAGATACGTGAATATGCCTGTACGTGCCATTCTGCCAATGTATATGTATATGCAGCGGTCCTTAAGTGGTTAAATCGACTGGTATTTTACATTTTTAGGTCCAAGACAGAACAGCTCATTCCCGTGTTTCATGCTTAAAACTTTGAGGCTGGGATCACACTATTGCAAATTGGATACGGATTTCCCTAAATCGAATTTGCATGTCAGGAGATTGTGACCGGCTCTCTATGGAGTCGGTTCACACATCTCCGGAGCGGTTCTGGTACGAATTGGACAAGAGACCTCTGTGTCTTCTGGTCCGTTTCAGGTCTGAATTCAGCCAAACATTGGGCTAAAATCGGACCTGAAACAGTGAACAGACACGCACCGGACCCCTGCTGTGAGCAGCTTTAGTGTGAACCCAACCTCAAGCATAATAAAGTAAAAGGCTCTTCATTCACACACCTGCACAAAGGGGAAACAAATTGAAATGAAGGGATACATTTGAAAAGGTGTGTGTGTGTGTGTGTGTGTATATATATATATATATATATATTGTAAGATTGGGGTGATCAGACTCCAGCGGTAGGTGCATTTTTAGTGCATAAGCTCAAAAAGTTCACAAATAAAGGGGGGTTCCACCATTACTGTATCTTGCATACTTAACACTTTTTCCTCCTGGCTTTCATTCTTGCCATCCGGCTGTTTCAGGCCTTTAGTCTGCTCCTCAGAACAAACAGAGTTTCCTAGAGTTAAAGTGGTTGTAAACCCCACTTTTTGACTTTTACCTACAGGTAAGCCTATAATAAGGCTTACATGTAGGTATAAAGAATATCTCCTAAACCTGTACGGTTTAGGAGATATTCCCCTCGCAATGCGCCGCTGATTGCAGCGGCACATGCGCATGGGGATCCTCGGCTGAAGGGCCAGCCGCGCCGACCCTTGCCGGAATGAAATCTCCCGCGCGCATTCACGGGAGTGACGTCATCGCTGCTCCAGCCAATCACAGCGCTGGAGCGGCGATACTCGGAAGACACGCCGGCGTGGACCAGGTAAGTCACTTCTTCTAGTTCCGAGGTAAGTATTTCATAATGAGCTAATATGCGGTGCATATTAGCTCATTATGGCTTTTGCCTTGCAGGTGTAAAAAAAATATGTATATGCAGGTTTACAACCGCTTTAAGCTCTCTCCTTGCTTACTCCTGATCAGCGGCTGGCTGCTCAATCACCAATGACATCTGCCTCCTGCAGACATGCATGCTCTGACTCCTCTCAAAGGGATGGAAGTCCACCTGACTCCCAGGACAGACTTCCTGTCTGTTGGGTGGGGCCCTGAGCCATAATCAGGTCAGACCTAAATAGCCAAACACACAGCTTTGTAATCAGTGTGTCTTTCTCTCCAAAATACAGCATAAACCAGCAATCTTTAAGGTCACACAGGGTCCCACCACCACTCTATACACACACACACACACATATATATATATATATATATATATATATCCAAACACACACAATATATGTGATATACATTCTTAAATGTGCTCCTCTGTGAAAACAAACCTCTCTTCTACTTAAACAGAGGTCACCTATGAGAGTACATGGACTTACTTTGTATGTTTCTGAAAGCAGTGGCAATATTTCTGTCATTTAAACATCTCTCATCCCTTATGGCTACATTGTTCCCATTTATGAGCATATTTAAAATGTTTTTTTATGCTCTTCTGTACTGCAAGGCAGTATTCTTAGGACACCAGTTTGCCAGTAAAATGTTCCTCTAAGTTACGTCGGGTTTTGTAGATTTCATGACAATTACAGAAGTAATGGCTGAGAGGGTTGACGTACAGTATGAAGCTTAGAGGAAGGGCAAGCAATCCAATGTGGCTGGCAACAGTATAGTCAAAACTTGCTATGGTGTCCTCTCCATAGACCCCTGGCACACTAGGAATTTATTTTATTTTATAAATACGAAACAAAATGATAAACTCACCTATGACCGGGAGGATGAACATCACCAGTGGAGACATTATGGATATTGGCATAACAGCGGTAGGAGCACACAATAGGTGTATATGTGTGGGGGAAATGGATGTGAAGAAAACAGTTGGGATTCTCTGTAATTTATACCCTGATAAGCAAACAGGTTCATTGTCTAAATATTACAGGGTGTTTGTCCCCAAGCAATGTCACACTGTGTTATCACACAAAGCCAGGACAAGGACCTCTAGCACCCGAGGCGAAAATGGCAGGTGCACCCCAGACCCCCCCCCCCCCTACCCTACAAACTACTTCATTCACTGCCAGAAAAACTAAAACAACTTAAAATTGTATATATATACAATGCATTGAAAAAGTATTTATACCCTTTGAAATTTTCCACATTTTGTCATGTTACAACCAAAAACATGAATATATTTTATTCGGATTTTCTGTGATACACAAAGTGGCACATAATTGTGAAGTGGAAGAAAAATTATAAATGGTTACATTTTTTTTTACAAATAAATATATATATAAAAAGGGCGAGCATTTGTATTCAGCCCCCTTTAACCACTTAAGACCCGGACCAAAATGTAGGTAAAGGACCTTGCCCCTTTTTGCGATTCGGCACTGCTTCGTTTTAACTGACAATTGCACGGTCGTGCGACGTGGCTCCCAAACAAAATTGGCGTCCTTTTTTTCCCACAAATAGAGCTTTCTTTTGGTGGTATTTGATCACCTCTGCGGTTTTTATTTTTTGCGCTATTAACAAAAATAGAGCGACAATTTAAAAAAAAATGCAATATTTTTTACTTTTTGCTATAATAAATATCCCCCAAAAATATATAAAAAAACTTTTTTTTTCCTCAGTTTAGGCCGATACGTATTCTTCTACGTATTTTTGGTAAAAAAAATCGCAATAAGCGTTTATCGGTCGGTTTTCGCAAAATTTATAGCGTTTACAAAATAAGGGATAGTTTTATTGCATTTTTATAAATTATTTTTTTTTACTACTAATAGCGGCGATCAGCGTTTTTTTTCGTGACTGCGACAATATGGCGGACACTTCGGACAATTTTGACACATTTTTGGGACAATTGTCATTTTCACAGCAAAAAATGCATTTAAATTGCATTGTTTACTGTGGAAATGACAGCTGCAGGTTGGGAGTTAACCACAGGTGGCGCTGTAGGGGATGTGTGACCTAGAGTGTTTGTTTACAACTGTAGGGGGGTGTGGCTGTAGGTGTGACGTCATCGATCGCGTCCCCCTATTACAGGGATGACGCGATCGATGCTGCGGACACAGAGAAGCACGGGGAAGCCGTGTGTACACACGGCTCTCCCCGTTCTTCCGCTCCAGGGACGGATCGCCGCACTCCAGCGGCGATCGGGTCCGCGAATCCCGCGGTCCCGGAGCTCCCAGACCCACGGCTGGGTACTAAAATCAACGTATATATACGTTGATGTGCCCAGCCGTGCCATTCTGCCGACGTAAATGTGCAGTAGGCGGTCCTTAAGTGGTTAATCTGATACCCCTAACTAAAATCTAGTCGAACTGATTGCCTTCAGAAGTCACCTAATTAGTAAATAGAGTCCACCTGTGTGTAATTTAATCTCAATATCAATATAGTAGTTCTGAGAAGCCCTTAAGAGTTTTGTTAGAGAACCTTAGTGAACAAACAGCATCGTGAAGGCCAAGGAACACACCAGACAGGTCATGGATAAAGTTCAGGAGAGTTTGACCACTGGGCACTTAAAGGCGTTGTAAAGGAAAAAGTTTTCACCTTAATGCATTCTATGCATTAAGGTAAAAAAACTTCAGAGCATACCGCCCCATCCCCAGCCCCCCGTTATACTTACCTGACCTGTTGAAAGTCCCGCACTCTGCCCCGACATCCTCTTTGCCGCTCAGCCTTGTGACTGATTGGCTAGAACGGATGGATTGAAAGCAGCACAGCCATTGGCTAGCGCTGCTGTCAATCACATCCAGTGACGCGGCACACCGAGGTGCGGAACCTAGTGATATAGTGAGCAGCTGTATCACGGGGAGCGCGCCCGCAAGGACTACACACAATGCGAGCTCTCTCGCATGAATGTGTGTAGTTCTTGTGGGGAGGACCAGAGACAGCCACCGAGGGACCCCAGAAGAGGTGGATCGGGGCCACTTTGTGCAAAACGAGCTGCACAGTGGAGGTAAGTATAACATGTTTGTTATTTTTTTAATATTATTTTTTGTTTACAACCCCTTTAACCCCCCTTCCTAACCAGGCCAATTTTTATCTTTCGTTGCTCTCATAATTTGATTGACAATTACTCAGTCATACAACACTGTACCCATAGAAAATTGTTGTCCTTTTTTCCACACAAATAGACCTTTCTTTTGGTGGTATTTAATCACCGTTGTTTTTTTAATTTTTTGCACTATAAAAGAAAAAAATGATTCTGTAAAAAAAAAAATTTTCTTTATTTCTGTTATAAAATTTGTCAAATTACTAATTTTTCTTCATAAATTTTGGCCAAAATGTATACTGCTACATATGTTTAGTAAAATTAACCCAAATCAGTGTATATTATTTGGTCTTTGTGAAAGTTATAGGGCCAGATTCAGCAACACTTGCGTTGGAGTATTTCGATATGCGCCGCGTAACTGTGAAGATGCGCCGTCGTTTCTATGTGCCCGTACCCACCAAACTAGATGCGCCCAATAACGGGCCATTTGCGACCGGCGGAACGTTCCGACGCCAGAGTATCGTCAGCGCTTAATTTCGCTTGGCGCATCAGTCGCGCCTATTGATTTCCCCTGCAAATATGCAAATGAAGGATTTTTCACAATTCACGAACGGATTAGCACCATACGCTGGCTACATGCGCCGCGCGTATCTCGTCCGTCTGGCGCAAAGTTATTTCTACAAAAGGCTGCTTTATCTTTACTCCAGACGGTCACAGGTCAGCAGGAGAGCAGCTACAGCAGCGTTACCGACGAAACTAGCAAGCTGAACAACCACACTTGCAAGGACAACACCTCTGTGTGCCAACATGCCAGGGGCACTCGTGGTCCTAAGACTAGTACTGGGTCCCTCGCTACGGAGGAGGCGGGCACGTGAGAGGATATACCGCACACGTATGAACCTCTTTGGCATGGGTGATGAGGAGGTGTATCGCCTCTTCAGATTCAGCCCAGATGCAATACTTGAACTAACCACAACCCTGCAGGAGGACATCACCAGCAAGACACACCGCTCACAAGCAGTGCAGCCACTGGTGAAGGTCCTGGCAACACTTCATTTCCTTGCAAGTGGATCATTCCAGCGTACAAGTGGAGTGGTGGCTGGGATGTCACAGTCCTCCATAAGCAGATGTGTGCACCAGGTTGTCCCTGCAATCCTCAGACGCATGTCCAACCAGTTCATCAGACCCACCACTGAGGACCTGCGGATGAAGGCAATGACAGATTTCTACAGCATTGCCAGATTCCCACGCACTGTGGGGGCCATTGATTGCACACATGTGGCCCTTCAGCCCCCCAGTGCCACAGAGCACATATACCGCAATCGGAAGCATTGGCATTCCATCAACGTACAGGTGATAGCCAACGTCCGTGCCAAACACCCCGGGTCCAGCCATGACAGCTTCATATACAATCAGAGTCCCATCCCAGCAGAATTCGAACAGAACATGTATGGGGGCAGCTGGCTGGTTGGTGAGTGACATGGGTGGCAGGCATGACTATCCCCTCCCGTGATGCACAACAGAAGTGGCACATGCATGACTAACATTCTCCTGTCTTTTCCCTTCCAGGTGACTCTGCATATGCACTGGGACCCCATCTAATGACTCCTTTCCGGAACCCCCAAACCAGAGGAGAGAGAAAATACAATGAAGCACACATCAAAACCCGTGCAGTGGTGGAGCAAACATTTGGGCTCCTGAAGTCCCGTTTCCGATGCCTGGATAAGTCTGGGGGGACCCTATTGTATTCCCCTACCTTCGTGTGTCAGATCATCGCTGCATGTTGCATTCTGCACAACTTTGCTATGAGAAAAGGCCTGCAGATTGACATGCGTGATGACCTGACCCCCGACCCACACAGTCCCCACCTGCCAGAGGAGCCCCAGTCTGCTGATGGAAGAGCAGTCATGAGGGTCCTCGCCGTAGGCATCTTTGGACAATAAACCAAAACATTAATCACACGGACAATGCACGCGTGTACACCACTGATGTCCCTAGATCACACACACCACATGCACATCGCATTGGATTAGCCCAAGTCCAGCATGTAGGACTTGGGAGCAGCAACGCCAGCGTCAAGGCCTCAATGATGTTGCTGTCCATTCATACACCTTTCACACGTCATTCATACAGCCGTGGGGTTAACTTCACCACCACGGCCGAGGGTGACACCCCTTACTGTTAGGAGTGCCAACCCCTCACATTCACACACCATTCACACTGTCCCCTGCACTCCTGACCGTGTGCAGTTCAAAAGAAATAAAAAATCTCATCACCTGAGCATGAAAATAAAATATAAACTCATAACCTGAGTATAAAAATAACAAAAAACTCATAACCTGAGTAATAAAAAAAACACAAATATAAACCAAATAAAAAAAAAACCCTCATCTGGGATGACGGGGGCTCCTCCTTGGGGCACTCTCGGGCTCCTCAGCTGCCTGGAGGGAGTGGGTGGTGGTGGGGGTGTGGGGGCATCTTGAGGAGGCTGTTCCCCGGATGGGCCACTCCGGCCAGCTGTTGGCTGCATGCCCTCCAAGGCCACTGCAATCCGGCTCAGATAGAGGTTAGTCTGGGCCTGCATCCTCAACTGGCGGGTGACTTGATGCCGCTGGTCACGCTGCCGCTGCCTCCCCTCTTCCCGAATGGCAGCAGTGTTGGCATGTACAGCTGCTGTCAGGTGCCGGACATCAGCCTGCACCTCCCCCAGGCTGGTAACAATGTTCTGAACACCACTGGGCAGCTGCGACATGGAGCCCAGGCTGTCAGCGACCCGGTCCAGATGGCCAGCAATCTCCCCCATCTGCTGGGTCTGCTTGGCGTGGTCCAACAGCACCTGGTCCTCGACCAGATCACACACCCCCCTGGTCTTCCGGGTGGCCTTCCTGGGGGCAGGAGAGGGTTGTCCCCGTGGGGATGGAGTCGCCCCTGAGGGGCTACCGAGGATGGGGGCGGGGATGACAGAGGGCCCTGCTGAAGAGGAGGACTCCTCCAACACTAAGATGAAGTCCTGTTCAGGGACAGGCTCCTCCACAACCACCTCTGCAGAGGTGGTGTGGGCACTCTCCTCCACCTCGGTCTCTTCATCACCCAGGGCCTCTTCATCAGCATCCCGTTGGGAGGTTGGGGTGGCCTGGCCGCCAAGAGATGATGGCCCAGCTCCGTCATCTGTGGATGACACAAAGCAGACACATGTTGTTGGTCCCACACACTTGGCACATGTACCCTCCCCCCCCCCCACATGCAACACACCAAATAGGGGATAAAAAACACTTACCTGTCCTGGAGCCTTCCTCCATGGAGTCATATCCAGGGACCCCCTCCAACTGCTCCCTGTCCAGGCAGCGTGCGACCACCTCCTCCTCTGCGGTCAGGCTGACAGGACATGGGGGACCACCACCTGTGCCCCTCTAATGCCTCCTGATGGTGGCCACCTTGCCCCTGACCTTGCGCCGCAAGTCATTGATTTTTTTTTTGAATGCACTCCGGGTGGAGTACCCCAAGACATTCACCCTGGCAGCAATGGTCTCCAGGATGCCCTGCTTCCTCTCCCGGCTGGTCTTCCGGCTTTTTTTCCCATGGAGTAACTCATTAACAGACTCCATCGCAGATATGATGACCGAGACCTCCTGGGAATTAAAATTTAGGTTCCTCCTCTCTTTGGGGGTAGCGGGAGCAGCCATCACAGAGCAAAAGTATCTTCCCTGGGGTGGGGGAAAAACGGAACTACTTTTGCGCCGGAATGGCGTTTCCGCCTGCGCTTTTAAGCGCCCAACGGAAGGCATTGCGCTGACGTTTCCCAGGAAGTGGTGCCGACGGAAGTTGTGAGCATGCGCACAAGGGGGCGAGTGGAGCCGCACTCACTGCGCATGCTCCGTGGATGATGCGCTGAACGTAAGCCTCTGCGCTGGGCTCCGCCCATCATTTACATATGATCACACCCACTTCCACTTGCGTCGGGTTACGCCAGCGCATTATCGTTACTCTGGCGCAAGTTTACGCGCAACTGCTATGTGAATAACAGTACTTGCGCTGAAAGGGTCGTCAGAGTAACGTAAATGAGAAGCGTTACTCTGGAGCAAAGATGCTCCCATCTACCTGAATCTGGCCCATAGAGTCCACAAGCTATGGTGCCAATATCTGAAAACTGATCACACCTGAAGTACTGACGGCCTATCTAAATTCTTGAGACCCTAACATGCCATAAAAGTAAAAATACCCCCCAAATTACCCCTTTTTGGAAAGAAGACATTCCAAGGTATTTAGAAAAAGGCATGATGAGTTTTTTGAAGTTGTAATTTTTTCCCCACAACTCTTTGCAATATCAAGATTTTTTTTTTCACAAAATTTTCATATTAGCAGGTTATTTCTCACACACAGCATATGCATACCACAAATTACACCCCAAAACACATTCTGCTGTTTCTCCTGAGTATGGCGATACTACATGTGTGAGACTTTTTACACAGCGTGGTTACATAACTTAATCTTTTATGTGCTAGAAAATTACATTGAACCCCAAAACATTATATATGTGTTTTTTTTTAGCAATGCCCTTAAAGAATACAATGGCGGTCGTTCCAAGTTTTTATCTTGCACAGTACTTATGCAGCAATTTTTCAAACGCATTTAAAAAAAAAAAAACTGTGTTGTGCTTTAACCACTTTTATACCCAGCCATAGTAATATGACGTCCACAGATGGGATCTCCCATCCTGGGTGGACGTCATATGACATCCTGGGCTTTGTGGGGGGGATATCTGAATGATGCCTGCAGCTAGAGGCATCATTCAGATATCATTATTTCATGCCAGCGATTCTGTGCGCGATAAGAACAATCATAATGGCAGTTCGACCGATTGATCGTTCTTATAGGCGATGGGAGAGGGCTTCCTCCCTCCCGCCACTATCCGATGCTTCTCCGGGCTCTCCCGTGCCATCGGGGGCTCTGAGAAAGAATCGTCTGGCGATGATGACGAGCATAGAGATTTTCAGTGACCAAATGGTCATTAGTCATCCCTATGACCGTCGGAGGCAAGAAAGAAAGGAAGTAAAGAAAGCCGCGATTGCGGCTAGTAAGCATGAGATCAGTGATTTATTTTCCCGGACCATTTCCAGCCTGGAGGAGAGATTTGGGTCTTATTGACCCCGCATCTCTCCATAAAGAAGACCTGTCACACATCATTCCTATTAAAAGGGGTGTTTAAATTTTCAAAGCGTTGCCTATGGAGATTTCTAAGTACCAAAGTTTGGTGCCAGTCCATGCAGATAGGTACTTGGGTACTCTTTTGGGCTGGTGACAGTTACTCGGGTAATCTGATGGGCTGCATATAGGTACTCGGGTACTCTGATGGGCTGGTGACAGGTACTCGGGTAAGCTAATGGGCTGCAGATAGGTACTCTGATGGGTGGGAGACAGGTACTCGGGTACTCTGGGCTTGTGACAGCTACTAGGGTACTCTAATGGCTGGTGACAGGTACTCGGGAACTCTGATGGGCTGGTCACAGGAACTTGAGTACTCAGGTACTTGGTTACTCTTATGGGCTGGTGACAGGTACTAGGGTACTCTGATGTCTGGTGACAGGTACTTGGGTACTCTGATGTGCTGTTGAAGGGTACTTAGTTACTCCGATGGGCTAGTGACAGGTACTCAGGCACTCTGGTGGGCTGGTCACAGGTACTCAGGTACTCTGGTGGGCTGGTGACAGGTAATCTGGTACTCTGATGTGTCCCGCAGTTAGTACGCCATTGCAGTTCATGAGAATATATTTGTTATAATCATTGTTCAATAAGTTGGAAAAAAATTACAACAGAAAATTCTAAGTTAAACCAAAATTATGGCTGTCATCAGCCTGGTGATGATGGCTGCCAAGGGTGTAAAAATCGAAAGACTGAAAGAGCAGAACTGCAAACCTTTACCACCTGAAAAATGTATTCAAATCGTGCATGTAGCTATTTACCTGGGGTTCTGTGTTAACACCATTCTTAGCAACAAAAAAAAAAACACAATTCTTATTGATTTAAAGCCAGTAAGATGACCTAAGTGTAAAACCACACAGCCACCAGTTGTTTATTCTTAATTTCTAGCCCTTTGACTTGTTCTTTGTAGTTGGAGGACAAATCTGCCAAAACCCAGTCCACACGGTGTACCCGCAGACTTTACAGGTTATTTGTCTAACAAGGATAACAATTAGACTTTGTGTAGAACTCTCCAGAGAAGCTTGTAAAAACATACCCTAAAGCTGGAAATATCACCATTGCTAGATAAATAAAGGAAAGTTCTCAGATACTGAATGTTCTGTTGTGAAACACTTATGATCTTGTCCAAAGAAAAACAATAACCTTAGACATCACAAACGCAAATAGGATAAAAAAAATAAAAAACACACATTGTTGCATACAGGGGTCTACAGTACCTAATGGATAGGAGTGTTTCATAGAGGGGTCTACAGCACCATATGAACAGAAGTGTTTCATATAGAGATCCATTGTACTATATGGTCAGTAGTGTTTAATATCCAGATCCCCTGTACCATATGTAATGGATAGGAGTGTTTCATCTAGAGATCTACTGTACCATATGGGAAGGAGTGTTTCCTATAGACATCAACTGTACCATATGGGCAGGAGTGTTTCATATAACACCACTTTACACTGTGGTATTTTTTAGGTGCTTTAGAGTTAAAAAAAAAATGTAAATTGCCTGAAAGTAGCTGCGTCTGCAATCCCAATGTGAAAGCCTGAGTGCTTTCACACTAAAGCGCCTGAAAATTGCTCCAGTGTGAAAGGGGTCTTAGCATTAAAAAAATCGCCTGAAAGAAGCCCGAGTTCTTTCACACTGAGGTGCTGCGCTGGCAGGGCGTCAAAAAAAGTCCTGCAAGCAGCTTCTTTGCAACGCTTTAGGAGCGGTGAATACACCTCTCCTAAAGCGCCCCTTCCCATTGAGGTGCTTTTTTTTAATGCCAAAGGGCCTGAAAATGCCCCAGTGTAAAAGGGGTCTTAGCGAAGCTTTACCAGCATTTTTCAGGCGCTAGCAGAATGAAAGGGCTCTGAAAGCACTCAGGCTTTCACATTGGGATTGCAGATGAGGCTTCTTTCAGGCGCTTTACAGACGCTTTTTTTAACAACGCACCAGTGTGAAAGAGGTCTTAGTAGCAAAGGACAGGGACTGGTTACAGGGACCTCAAGGATCTAATATGCAGAAAATGATTGGCTAAACAATACAGGTGCTTTTTACTTACCTCTACTTTTCCTTTATAATGATTTTTCAAAATAACAAATGCAGTAATATAGAGGCTGGATAAAAAGTTTAGGGCAGCATAACACTTTTGGCAGTAAAATAGTACATTTTGTATAGAGATGTACATACCAGACTAAAAAGAGGGATAACTGAAGCTGCATGAGGGACACAGGGATTTGGTCCCAAAGGAGGGACAATTGGGCACTATGCCAAATACCGCGAGACCTCTAATGAAACTGTCCAGATCACAATAGGGAAAAATGAAGTCACTAATATTAAGTATACAGTAAATTAGCATATCAATACATTTTATGGTAACTGTACCATGAACTGAAGCCCAGGCCTAGAAAACCACTTATTTGTAGACAGGACAGTTCTCATTTTTTTAGAAGGTCTAAGATTTTAAATCCCTTCCAGGTGAACAAGAAGGATATCCAAGACGGCTCACACTTGCAAATAGGAAATATGATCAGCCAACTATTCCAAATACATACCCCATATACCCTGCAAGAGAACTGGATTTTTAATAGGAGGGAAATACAATTCTCTGCACCAGACAAAATATGAATGTCAACTATCCATACTATTATTTTTTTTTTCTTTTCTATTATAACAGGCGGGGACTTGCGTGATAAATTCAAAGAGCAGGACGGACATAAAGAGCAGGGCGCCCATCTAAGTCATGGTGGACTCCCTGTGTAGCAGCCGCATATCCTGCACCATAAACATCTTTTAGGGACAGATTTAAATTATGATTCTGATAAAGGAGAGCCATTCACATGTGACCAAAAAAATTCAAAAGAATGTCTTGTGAATAGTGGAAATTGCTGAATCAGCTCTATTGGGCAATGGGAATATCCTAAGGCATTAAATAATAACTGCCTATCCTTGTTTTGCTAATCTCTTTCTGCAAACACTTTTGTCCAGCAAGTTAACAATTTACCTCAACTGACCAGACTGAACTGAGTGGGAAAGCAGTTTAAGCCTAGGTTCACACTGGAGCGATTTGTCATGCGATTTGAGAGATCAAATCGCATGACAAGTCGTAGCCTATTGGCAGCAATGGCACTGTTCCAATCGGTGCGACACTGATTTTGCGGCACCGCACCAATTTGCAAAAGTAGTTCCTGCACTACTTTTGCCGATTTCAAGTAAAGTAGCACAATTTCAAAGTAGCATCAGTGTGAACCAGGGCCTAACGTGTTTTATATGCAGAAGAGCAGGTTGATTCCAAAGCAGTAGCGAAATTCAAATTACATGACATGTTGAATGCAATTTGTGACCCAATAGCAGCATATATAAACACTGCTTCTAAAATCCTTTTCAGAACTCCTAACCAAAAGCGAGAATTATATGCAAAGTCATTATGTTTCAAACACCGACTCAGAATCAAGTCGACGCATGCTCGGAAGCATTGAACTTCATTTTTCTTAGCACATCGTTGTGTTTTATGTCATCGCGTTGGACATGATCAGATTTTTAACCGATGGTGTTTAGGCAAGACTGATGAAAGTCAGCTTCATCGGATATCTGATGAAAAAATCCATTGGTCCATTTTCATCGGATGAACCGATCGTGTGTACGTGGCATAACAGTTTTGGTGAAAGAGTCCTAAAAAGAGAAGCAATCAATGGCATAGATAATGCAGGTTGTTTCAGCAAGGGAATGGAATATTACATGTGATATAACTGCAAGCAAAGAACAGTTTTTAAGGACATTGTAGGCCATTGCTCACTGCTGGGGTAACTGACTAACCGCTGTCCTGAAACACTGAAAACATAGCAAAACAAAGCATCTGCTATTAAATGTTTGGCTAACACGCGTCACATCCCACTGGTAGAGGTACCTAATTGGTACATGGACTTTCACTATACCGTGAGAAAGGAGCAGCCGCCTGAGGAACCTATGGAGGCACAGGACACCAGATTCCGGAGAAGAAGATTTCCATTGAGTCACCGCACTACTCCCTGTGGCATGTACCGGGAGTCCAGCCCCACTAACTCTCCCAGCTCCAGGAGAGCCCAGCGGGACTGCTAACCTCCTCCACAGGTACTCTGTGATCCACTGTTATCACTGAGCCATGTTTGGCTCTTTTGTGTTCGGAGAGACTGTTGTTTTCACTGCCTTTATGTTACTTACGTCACTACTCTGACCATCGTTTAGACGGCGGTACTTTTTAACTATGCTGGCTCTCTACAAACAAACTTTCTCCAGTACTACAGCCACCCCTGTAAAAAAGCGAGACCCACAGAGAACACGCAATCAATGGCGGAAACTACAGTCCCCACAATGCCCTGCGACCTGCCTCTTGATCTATGCAGGAAGACATTAGAATTATTAGCGCAGCTATTTTCCGGCTGGGCATTCTCCAGGTCAATCTACGGTCCAAGGCGCATCTATCATCCTCCACTACTTCCACTGAAAGGTTGAGAACCACTAATGTAGAGAGAGCATCCAATTTACTAATATAGATGTCATAGTTCGGTAACAGGTATTTGGCATACTTGGCACACTCTGTTGTTAATCTAAAAAAATTCCTTAAGGTATAGTGACAAGGTTTAGTTCTTATGTAATGTTATTGTTTTAAGTTTAATAACCCTGTTTGACTGCATTCTGCATGGGTCAATGATACGCAAGTTTTAAGTTTGGGGGTTACTGTATATGTTGCACTGACATCATTATACAGCCCAAACCCTGGACTTTACACTGCTGACCTCCTAGAGACCCAGTGGCAATTCCAGAGGCTACTCACCCACCCCTAAAAAGTGGGGTGGCACGCTAACAGTGAGCGTTCATGTACCATTGAATTCAGTCACCACACTTGTTACCCATGTCCATCTATCTTTTCACTCCAACACAACTGAGCAGTGCCCCATCTCACGCGCTCCCTTAAGGGATTATCTATACCCTCCTTCCATCCACCCCTCGCCATGTGGCGGCAGGACATGCGTGATCCACAGACAATCTCCCTTGCTAGGTACTAGCCAACCCCCACACAGCAGCTAATCAGAGTACAATCACACCAATTGGGGTGTGCACACTGCTCTTGCTCTGTACATTACCGATTTCTCCTAGTAACTACTTTACTCGGACAGTCTATCATGCATCTACCATGCATCCAACAAAGATGCCCAAATCTAAGGGGGTCTCTATTCTAATATATAAACAATGCCCAATCCACATATCGGAGGATCAAAGGCTCACACTTCACCATAGACCCATCACAATTGTGAATGTCTACGCACCAAACACGCAACAGGTTGCTTTCTTCCGAAAACATTCTGACAACTGTTGTTTTTTCAATCAGGCAGTTTAATCGTCAGTGGTGATTTCAACATAGCCCTGAACCCCTACCTTGACACATCTAATGGAATTTCTTCCTTAACGTACAGACCCTCCATGCGATAAAATCACAATTCAGCAAACTGGCGCTACATAATACTTGGCGGACACTACATCCCAAAAACAAAGACTTCACCTTTTTCTCCCCGCCACACAGCAAGTATTCGAGACTTGATAATTTCTTCTAATCCCAAAATGCCCTATCCTTTCTCACTAGAGCCACAATTGAACCTATGAGACTGTCACACAATTACCATAACCCCATCACCATGACACTTAGGCCGCGTACACACGAGGAGACAAATCTGAGCAAATGTGTCTGCCCGCCCGTTTCCAGCAGACATGGCAAATCTGTCTGTTGGTCTACTGTGCGTACACACGATCGAATACAAATCTCCCCGGACCAGAACGCGTGCACGTAAACCAAGTACGACGTCACTATAAAGGGGAAGACCAAAGCTTACGGCGCCGCCCTCTGTTCCGCTTTTGCTAGTATCGTGTTAGCGAAGGTTTGGTTAGAGCCGATTCGCGCTTTTCAGTCTCCGCGCTTTACAGGTTGTATTCTCGGGTTCAGTGTGTGCTTGTGGGTGCGTATTTGACAGTCAGTGCTGGCTGTCGGGTCGTTTCTGCTTTGCAGCGGCGTCCTGTCCGCGGGTATCTGTTTGTCGTGCGTACTTTGCAGGTATTGCTGGATTTGGGGGTGCTTTCTGTTTGAGTGTGTTCTTGACTGACCAGCCGGCCGGTTTGAAGCCATTATGGAGCAGCAGCGTAACTTTGCTAGAGTACGTGCTGGATATGGGCTTGCTTCTGGATGTTATCATTATTCCAGGGCTTTGGCCGGGAACAGGGGGAGGAGGAGTTCCTGGGCCAAGAATTGATTGCGCCAGCGTGACCGATTCTCTAATATGCCTCTGCTTAGGAAAATCCAGGAGAATAATCCTGATGACTACAGGAACTTTCTCTGTATGACAGACCCCGTTTTCACCCGTCTGCTGGATCTTCTGTCCCCTTATATCACGAGGCAGCACACTGTGATGCGCCAAGCAATCATGGCCGAGCAGAGGCTTATTGCAACGTTGCGGTACCTGGCGACTGGGAGGAGCCTGCAGGACCTCAAGTTCTCCACAGGCATCTTTCCCCAGGCGCTTGGGATCATCATACCGGAGACGTGTTCTGCCATCATACAAATCATGCAGGAGGAGTATCTTAAGGTAATTTTCCTCTTTTATGAACCTCACAATCTATGTCTTTTCTAATTTTTGCTAATGTTAATTTTGTAGGCTTTTTTCCCCTAATTACCATGATTTTTCTATGTTGTGTGTTGAATGTTCCCTTTTCTCCCCATGCATGCATTTTGATAAGCTTTGCATGTAATTTTTGTTGGCCTACCTACATATTTTTACCTTACATCACTATTAACCTGTCCAGCATGCTATCCTAGGGACAAACACACCTAGCCTTTTTTTGGGGGGTTTGTGAGTCATTTTTTTTGTCTGCTGCATTGTACTTCAACCCCCACCCCCCCTAAAAATGTTTGTTGCCCCATCAGAGGGGTGGGGAGTGTGATAATAAGTGGGATATTTTTGTGGCCAGAACTCCACCACAATAATAATATAAAATTGTTAATACTGGTGATTTGCGCACAAGGATGGTTTTTGTATTGTTTTTTGCAATGTTTATGTGCCTAAGTACTAATTTTTTTTTTTTTTTGTCCCCACAGTTTCCCTCCACGCCACAGGAGTGGCAGACTGTGGCTTCCCAATTTGACCTTCGTTGTGATTTCCGAACTGCGGAGGAGCAATAGATGGGAAACACGTCCGCATAGTGCCACCACCCCCGTTCGGGTACTACTATTTTAACTACAAAGGTTTCAGAGTATCGTTTGATGGCAGTGGTGTCGGCACACTACGAATTTTTGTATGTGGACGTGGGGAAGAACACACCGGCTGTCTGATGTTTACAAACTGGTGGTCTTGAACTGCCACCGGATGAAGACAATGTGGAAGGACTTCCGTTTTTTTTTTAGCGGGCGAAGCTTTCGGCTTGGACCTCACCTCATGCGGCCTTTTCCCCAGAGGACCCTTACCCCGGAGAGGAGGGTGTTCAATTTAGGCTAGCCAGGGCCCGGAGGTAGTCGAGAATGCCTTTGGGATACTCGCCAGCCGGTTCCGCCTGTTTCAGACAGCGATACACCTGGCGGAATATAAATTGAACCATGTTGTTTTTTTGCCTGTTGCATATTGCACAATTTTTTACGCAGCATTCCCAGACGTACCTACCCAACATCGGTGCTGAGGCAGGACTACCCTCAGATACCCTTCCTGGGCTGGACACTGGTCGCGCTGGCTCGGCCACCCAATCTGCTCGTGAGGTATGCGACAAATATGTTGAGTACTTCATGGGTCGGGGGGCCATAGCTATGCCAGATCATATTTCTTTCTAATTCGGCCCCTAAAAGAAAGAAATATTACAAAATATATAAATAAATTGACCATTGGACTCTATATACAGTTGTTTGTCATTATTGCTTTTTCTATTTTTCTCTTCTTGGTTCTCTTTTGTCTTCTTGGTTCTCTTTTGTCTTCTTGGTTCTCAAACTAGTGCACTTCTAGTGCCAAATGTAGTTGTCATGTTTTAGTAAATAACCACAATTGTACATTACAGGCATACCCAACTTTTAAGTACACAATATAAGGGTCACTTCTGCACACAAACCAATGAGCTTCCAGGATTTCTAACCTGGCTTAACTGAACACAGCTGTGTGTTCGAAGAATATTGGTTTTTATGCAGAAGTGAGCCTGATATTGCGATTTGCAGCGGTAATAAATAAACCCTAGTGTGTACTTAAAAGCGGGTTATGCCTGTAGTTACAAGTCACTCATCTACAAACTGTGTATTGAGCATATATAAAGAACAAGCCACTCATTTTAGCGTTTAAATATTTTACTATAAACTTTTTGGGTTTGCCAAAATTTTACATTTTTACAGTAAAAAAAACTTTTTTTTTTTTATAAAAACTATTATGGATTATCCAAAACTTTTTTTTACAAAAATATAGAAAAAAATAGTACAAAAAAACAAATTACAAAGTACAACATTGTAATTACTACTACAACAGTCTCCCAATGTCACCCCGGAACACGCCAAATTTGGAAGATGCACACATTCTGTGTGTGAGGAGAGGCCCCAAATGGGGATTATATCCTGACCTCCAGTGGTGGGACAAGGTAATTCAGTGCCCAGGGCGAAGAAGCCAAAATGCGCCCCTGGAGCTATTTCAAGCATGTGCAGTGCACCAAAACATATGTAATGGTGCAAACACACAGAGCCAATTCGATTGCTTTGATGATGGCTTGGTTTACAGCCAATAAGGAGTAATAGCAATAATAGCTGCTCAAGGGCGATTTCTAAAGATTGTAAATGGAGCTCAAGAACTCGCTGAAGCTGACCTTGGCTTCTGTCAAATGGTCCTGCTGGAAATCCTCTTTTGATCAGCGCAGCAGTGCTGATCATTGTACTCTGATCAGTGGAGAGTCCTGCTGTCAGAGTACAATAGCACAGAGTAGAGAGGGGGGTTTATTCGTTTTTCTTCCAGCAGGCTGAACAAAACAAAAAAAAACTAATGGTGTGTACCCAGCTTTAGACAATGTGTCAGGGAAAACATTTGTCATTCTTAGTGTTCCTGCACATAAAGGTGAACATACACTGTACAATCTGATTGTACAATTTCTGCAAAATCTTGCTTTGATTTACCAAAACTTTGTAAAATGAGGACAAACCTAAACAATTCATTATGCAATTAGTAGTATCCAATCAGGCAGGCCCTTGTACTACATAGTTAGTGGTAGATCCAAAAGATATTGTACAATCAGATTGTATAGTGAATGGTAAGCTCCATAGATGGATCAGTTTTTATCAGTTAGTGTCCGATTGAAAAAAACCGAGCAGATCCCTCATCCACACAAGCAAGGTGGATGCTTGAGACATTGCATTGTGATTAGAATACATTGTTTCACGCTGCAGAGCAAAGGAAACATTTCCAACAAGCTGGTTTGAGAGAAGTTGATCATATTAGATCGACTTCTCTTTAGCAGGAATGACCATAGATGGGTTGAACTCATCCAGTCTTTGGTAAACCAGCTGAATTTCCATTCATGTCCAGACTTAGTAGCTCCTGTGTAAAATCCCTGTTTGTTTTCTGATGCCTGGGGAGCTGGGGAATCACTAAGCCTCCATGTACTACATGTCCATGTAGTTGTTTAGGCCCATTCAGATATGTGTGCCATGTGCAGGGCTCTCATGTGCATTGTGTACATCCCTGTTCCAGTGTTCTATTCATTTCTTGTGGGACCCAAACCTGCATGTCATATTAGAATACAGAGGCTGTGTGCATAAAACCTCATGTCTCAGTAGAAATGAATGGGGTGCTGGCACAGGGATGCACACAATGCTCAAGCATCCCCATGCTGATAAGATAGCCATGCATGGGAGCCACATGTCTGTGCCTCATATTAACAAGTCCTTAATAAACAAAGAATCAGAAAGAACAGTTGTCTTCACAGCTAGAACTGTGATACCATGACTGAAAGAAGGTTACCTGTTAGCTGAGTAGTGGAAGCCTCAGCAGCACACAGGAGACACCACTCACTTTGCAGTAGGACTGGAGAGGAGGGGACCCGAGGGAAAGGGCACAGGAGGGGAGGGGTCACCACCACATTGTCCAGAGCAGGGAGGAAATAAACAGGAGGCTAGGGGGCAGAGCTGGTGATGTCACACAGACATCGGGGCACTCTGAAAGTACGAGTGATAGAACTGATTGGAGAGGGGAAGGAGTAGCTGTCTGGGCAAGCAGAGGAGCTGTATGTATCTGGAATCACCAACCTCATGTGCCCCGCCCACTCCATTCTACTGTCTCGGGGACTAGTACAGTGCACTGTGCAGGCAGGGGGCGGGTGGTAGTGCTACGATCTAGCCTACACACAGAACAAAGCTGCTCGTGCCTACCCTGTTAGATTCGGTGCTCAGCAGGACGTTCTGTGCTGGTCATGGTTACACCCGGCAGACAGCGCCCTCTTCCTTCAAATAAATCATTGCGCGTCAGGGCAGCTGCCCGTCCCGCCCACCCCTAGTACCGGCCCTGCTGACCTCCCATGACAAATGTCCACATGTGCTATCTGGCATCATGGGTGATCAATGTATGTGGTTTGTGGGTGCAAACCCTTCCCTCTCAGCTTGAGAAAGGAAGGGGTGTACCCACAAAGCAAAGATAATCGATAACCTGTGATGGCAGATAGCACATGTGGACACACTGTGTGTGCATCTTCATCTTATTTATTTTTTTGGCTTTTCAAGACGGATGGGTGATGGGGGGGGCGGGGCAGGGGTTTAGTCTTTGATACGGCCCATCATATCTATAATATTTTTAAAATTTTGCTCAATTACAACCATTCTTTGCCTTATATTATCCATCTCTGTGCTACACTCCATAATTTGTTGTATAACAATTTGTGCACTTGCACGTGAAAAAAGTGGACTACTGGATGTGCTCGCAGCATCTTCATCCCCTATAAAAAATAAAAAATAAAAAATAAATTAGTAATGTGCAGGCCTATCTACATCTCTTTATCCCTGTGAAGCTGCGGTGACACTGACCTGTTGTGCTACTAATCTCCACCTCCCCATCATCCACAACTTCGCCTTCTTCCACAATAAATCCTTCTTCTACAACTCCTCCTTCTTCAATAACTCCTCCTTCTTCAACAACTCCTCCTTTTCAACAACTCCTCCTTCTTCAATAACTCCTCCTTCTTCAACAACTCCTTCTTCAACAACTCCTCCTTCTTCAATAACTCCTCCTTCTTCAATAACTCCTCCTTCTTCTACAACTCCTTCTTCAACAACTCCTTCTTCTTCACCAACTCCTTCTTCTTCACCAACTCCTTCTTCTTCTTCACCAACTCCTTCTTCTTCACCAACTCCTTCTTCTTCACCAACTCCTTCTTCTTCACCAACTCCTTCTTCTTCACCAACTCCTTCTTCTTCAACAACTCCTTCTTCTTCAACAACTCCTTCTTCTTCCATAACTCCTTCTTCTTCACTAAATACTCCTTCCACATTTTCGTCTTCCTCATCTCTCCCTTCCACCGCTCCTTCTTCTACCTGGTCCTCCTCCTCCACATGCCGAGATTTTTTCTTATGAGAGAGTTTGGGCCTCCTTGCCTCCTCAAATTGCTGTCCTGTTCTTTCCCCTATAAATATCAGGAAACAAAAGGTATACTTATCAGCACACAGATATTGGAGGAGGGCATTAATAAATCATAATCATTGCGTCAAAGTGTGTTATAAACTTTTGATTATTGGCTTCAGCCACCAAACCTTACCTTTGTTTTTATAATGACTTCTCCCAAGCTGTGATAATGACCCTTTTTAGCGACGACACACATGGAAGCAGGGGCGGACTGACAACTCATGGGTCCCCCGGCAATAGAATAGTAGGGGCCCCCAGGCTTACAAATGCCCACTAAGCCAGGTGGCAGTATAGAGGCGGGGCAGCTAAAATCACAGTAGTTTCACATCAAAAGCATGTAGGCTTTGGACATATCAGGGACAGTTGAGAAAAATAATCTGATTTTTACATACTGTCCCTGGTTTTAATGAGCCTGGCATCTCTGATGGGGCCCCCTAGGGGCGTGGGGCCCTCGGGCAGTGCCTGAGTTTCTCAGTGGTCAGTCTGCCCCTGCATGGATGCCCCTCCCTAAAAATTATGTGTCAGAGACTGTTAAAAATGAATCTCATTATGGGGGACACAGGTGCTCTTGAGTCCAGATGTGAATCCAGCTGCTTAATATCACTGTGTGAATGAATCCTGTTTGTCTTTTCACATTCTAATAAGTTAGGAAATCTACATTATTTTATCCACAATGTGTAATAACTTTTCTATAAAAGCCAAATAGCCATGTCCTGGTGTGCTGTTCCTAGGACATAGTATTTGTGTGAAACGAGGTGATGGAACGATGTTTCTAAAGACCGATCGTGCAAAACTTCATATTTTTTGCTTTTACAGGAAATATAAAAAAAAAGGTGTTCCAAAGTACAACCAGTCCCACAAGGCACATGCAGAAATATACATAGCAAACAATGAGATCACACAATTGCAAACCACCCCCCCAGAAAAACACCTACTTTTATCCAGGATTTTCTTTATCTTCCGAAACTGGTGTGGCTCACGCAACTTCAAATCGGACCAGCGCTTGCGTAGCTGCTCTTTGGACCTGCTCACCCCAAAGATCTCAGTAAGCCTCTTCGCCACCTTGTCCATAATTTTGGCCTTATGGCGGTTCGGGGTGCTGTATGGGCCATAATCCCCATCATAATCCTTCCTGCGCAGGATGTGTACCATCTCCACCATCTCCTCAAAACTCATATTCGTGGCCTTGTACCGTTTGCTCCTTGAGCGGGACGTTCCTGGCTGTGTCCCTTCCTGATCCTCATGAGAGGATGATGCTCGCTCGTGTGACATCGCCATCTTTTCGTTTCACAGTGATAAGGGCGTGGAAAAGAGGAAAAGTTCCGTCATGGGCGTGGACGAAGGCGGCGTTTCACGCATGCGCGGATGAATACGTCGTCTTTACGCGGAACTTACTCGCGTGGTAAAACGATGACATACATATATGCCGGTAACTTGCAATATGAGGCCCTGGATGTTGAAACATGTAATTGGGGAGTTAAAAGCGGGCGGAGACATTGCGAACGAAGAGGGCGGCGTTATATGTTTGCGCGGCCTATATAAGGATATCGACGTGATTACGTCGGTTACGCGGAGATTACTCGAGCGTACGCGAGGAGCTACAGAGACGAAGGTAAATGACAACATGGGATCAGCAGAGGCCTCAAAACTTTGAAGCCCCATGGGGGGGGGTGGGGGTTTGGGATGTTGTTAGGACCGTTTGCGCTATTTATGTAGCTTGGGGCCCCCAATGCGAGTTTTGGCCAAAACTGCTTGGACACATCACTACATATATATATGACAATGCTCTACCTCTTTATTTTTGTCTTGTGTATTCACATCATGCATGTATTGTTCTGTATTGGTTGGACAGAGGTAATTAGGTAGTGTATTAGCTCATCAATGCTGTGTGAGGGGCATGATATCTACACATGAAATAGTGCCTTGATGATTGGTAACATAAAAAAATTGTGGATGATTAGAGATGGCATGTATTTATTTTCATGTTACCAAGGGTCTGCATGTTCCAAAAATGAGTTGCACAACAATGGAGCGGAGCTGGCCAGCATTGTAGCAGCAGGACACATTGGGGGTTATTTACTAAAGGGAAATCCACTTTGGAAGGGCATTCTCCATAGATCTGAGGGGAAGATCTGAAATGAAGGGAAGCTCTGCTTATTTTATCATCCAATCAGGTGGAGGCTAAAAGTGAAATATTTTGTTTTCCTTGCATGTCCCCTTCGGGTCTACAGCGATTGCATTTCCAAGTGCACTTTCAGGCAGTGTACTTTCAAGTGCTTTTGCAGTGCTAAAGTGATTTTTTCTTTAGTAAATAACCCCCAATGTGTTTGTATACTAGCTCCACAATGATTGTACACATACATATTCAGACAATGACAAAGCTGAGCCATATTTGATGTGGGTTTTTAGATATTTATTTTTGTATATTCTAGACCATTAATCTCGACATAAACAAGGCAAGATGGACCAGTTGGCGATCCAAGAGAACACCTTGAGATTAATTGAAATGTATCGGGAAAAACAAAACCTTTGGGATAGCAGGCACCCAGGCTACCCAAATAAGCCACTGAGAGCGCAAACACTCCAACAGATAGCAACCTACATGCAGACGTGGGTTCCAGCCTGCACAGCGACCATGGTGAAGGATAAAATGAGCAATCTCAGGACCACCTATCAAAAAGTATATAAAGAGCTTAAAAGCCAAAGATCTGGATCAGCAGCGAATGCGCAAAAGGAGCCCAGGCTCTGGTACTTCAGAGAGCTTGCATTTTTGGATGATGAACTGGAGGGCCGGCCATCACTTTCGAATCTTCCTCCCAGCCTTCCTCCCACACTTCCTTGCAGCGGAAGTCCCAGGATCCCCACGCCCCTGCAGAGCCAGCAGAGGGCCTGGCTGACATGGACCCAGATCTGCTGGTCTTCAGTGAAGAGGTATAGAAGTTTCCTAAATATTTCTTAGCTGCTCATTTGGGTTTGATTCTTGAGTTACTATTGTAAAAATTATAAAGTGTGGACCAACAAAAAAAGGCGTGTGCATAAAACTAGGGATCTCAGGGATGCCAACTGAGGGGTCTGAAGGACAGTCAGTTCTATTTTAATGAAGAAAACCAAAAGAGTCTAGAGCCAAAAAATGTGTGTGTGCTTGATTTTGCTAAATATTACAACATGTCCCTTTTTTTGACACAGGAAGAGCCCAGCCAGGAGGTGGCAGCTCCTGAGGACCATGTCAGCCAGGCGGAAGGGGTGAGTGGCAGCCAGGAGGAGGCTGGGCCGAGTGGAAGTCAGCATGTCCCCAGGCTCAGCACCATAAGCCAGGTTCCTCCCCTCCAGATGAGGCGACCAGGCCAAAGGAGGCGCATGAGGCAGATGGAGGAGGAGAGCCTCCAAATGATGAGGGAGGCTGCGGAAATAATGAGGGCCCCCCTCAACCCCACTGAAGCCTTCAGTGCCTCCGTGGCGCATGAACTGAGCCGAGCGGAGGAGGAGCAAAGGGACCTGGCAAAGGACTTGATCAACAAGGTCATTTTCTGGATGCACAGGGGCATGCTGACCAGGGACACAGACCTGAGTGACCCAGCCCAGCCTGCTCCCCATCTTCTGCCTCCTGCTGCCACATCATCCGCACCTGCAAGTGGCCATGGATGGGCCCGTGGACGTTCCGCTGCAAGGCAGCCAGGAAGGAAGGCTGGAAGTAAGAAGAGAAGGTGATTACCTGCCTTCCAGTTCATTATCCAAAAATGTGAGGTTTTGTTGAGTACCACAGCTTGTGTTCGTTTGCTCATGTGCTGCTGATTCAGATTTTTTTTGTTTCGTGTCTCCTGAGGTTGTTCATTTTATCCTTCATCATGTTGTGGAATGCACAAGTCTGCATGTAGGTTGCTATCTGATCAAGTGGTGCAAATCAGGTTTTTTATAATTTGGTTTAGTGCCTAAATAAATGGCTTTTTGTATTTATGTTCAAACCGTGTCTATTGTGTTTTCTACTGTGGTGATTAGGCCCCAAACATTCTACAAATACAAGGTGGAATTTTGTAAGGACACAAACTCCTGGGTGGGGGGGTAGGTTTGGAGTGACAACTTGGTAAACCATGGAAACCCCAAAAGACAAAAAGTTTACATCATTTGCAAAGCCAAAAAATAAAAAAAATGCATTGTAAAAAAAGGTGCAAAAAAAAAAAAAATGCATTGTAAAAAAAAGGTGCACAAAAGTAAAAAAATGCATTGTAAAAAAAAGGGGCAAAAAAATAAAAAAATGCATTGTAAAAAAAGGGGGCAAAAAAATAAAAAAATGCATTGTAAAAAAAGGGGCAAAAAAATAAAAAAATGCATTGTAAAAAAAGGGGCAAAAAAATAAAAAAATGCATTGTAAAAAAAAGTGCAAAAAAATAAAAAAATGCATTGTAAAAAAAAGGTGCAAAAAAATAAAAAAAAATGCATTGTAAAAAAAGGTGCAAAAAAATAAAAAAATGCATTGTAAAAAAAGGTGCAAAAAAATAAAAAAATGCATTGTAAAAAAAAGGTGCAAAAAAAATAAAAAAATGCATTGTAAAAAAAAGGTGAAAAAAAATAAAAAAATGCATTGTAAAAAAAAAGGTGCAAAAAAAAATGCATTGTAAAAAAAAGGTGCAAAAAAATAAAAAAATGCATTGTAAAAAAAAGGGGCAAAAAAAAAATGCTTTTTTAAAAAAAGGTGCAAAAAAAATAAAAATGCATTGTAAAAAAAAGGTGCAAAAAAAAAAAAAAAAGCTTTGAAAACAAACAAAAATAAAAATAAATAATGCAAGCACAAAATAAACAGCAGATGACAACGTAAAAAATAAATTAGAACAACATTAAGTAAAAAATATAAATCTATTCATGTGGAGGAAAGCTCAAAAAATTAGGAAATACGGCAACAAAATAATTACAAAAAGACAACGCCAAATCCTACAATCAAACTTTGCTATATTGGGACAACTCAGTCTAAATAACATCAGCAATAGAACGGCTTGATTCTAGCAAGAGAACAAAGAAAAAAAAAGGCAATAAACGATACACTATAGATAGTTAAAATGACGAATGTGCCAACTCACAAACAAACACGAGGTTTACCTGAACGAGCGCTCTCATCCCCTCCTTTTGTCTGAGCATGCGCGCGATTTTGGTCCGATGGTTTTGTGTACTAACCATCGAACATGTCGGACAGACGGGTTTGCAGCAGACAGATTTCAAAGCATGCTTTGAAATCTGTCGGGTGGACAAATCTGTCTGCTTGCCCGTACACACGATCGAATCTGTCTGCTGAAACGGCCCGGCAGATGGGTTTCAGCAGACAGATTTGATCGTGTGTACGAGGCCTAAGTGTCTTGCCTGGTGTCTGTTGGGCTGTAGCGCTGCTCCATGCTCCTCCTCTGGCTTTCCTTTTCCTCCTCCATGTTGGTGTCAGCGTGGGGGGGGGCGCGTGCACGCCGCCTTTTACAGCGTCGGCGTGCATGGGGGGGCGGGCCAACGGCGTCAGGCCTTAGTGAAAAGCCCCTGACATCACTTCCTGGCTGGTCATTCCCTTCTGAGAGCAGAGGAAGCTGAGGAGACACAGAGCACACAGCTGAGCCGTTTATACAGTGAAACCTAGTGGCGGTTTGTGGATCTTCGGGTCTGGACTTAGCTCCATACTGACCAAAAAAAATAAATTTAGATCCGGCAGTATCTGAGTCGGTGCAACCTTGGGCTCTAGCTAACGGGCAGTGGTGTGGCAATATTCACAGGATTTCCTCGGTACTGACGCCTCCTCAGGGTTATGGCAATTTAGTTATCTAAAATTTGTACCATAGTCTGTTCTTATTACTGGTTCACTTCTAGCTACAACAGTTAGGTGTTGACTACAGGGGTGTCTCAAGGTTGTGCAATGGCTCCCAAGGGACCGGGATCAGCTAAGGCTGCAAAAGGTTCCAAAAAACAAAAGGGGTCTCCGTCGGGGTCAGAGGATTTGGGCCAGGCTCTAGCGGTCCCATTTTCACCAGATAGACCACCGACCAGCATTTTAGAGGAACCATTGAGGGTGCTAGGGGCAGAGGCGGCCCCCAATCAACCCATTCCCGTTTATGTTACGGAAGAAATGCTAGCGACAACCCTGGGTGGGCTAGAGAAAAGGTTAACTGCCTTAATTGCCCGTTCCTTGCCAGGAGGCAACCGGGCTAGATCCCCGTCACCTAGATTGGTGTCCTTGGATGCGGAGGTCCTCTCTTCGGAGGAATTAGACCCACAGGGGGATCAGGCGGACCCGAGTCCCGAAGGTTCGGACATTGAGGATTCCACTATTGATGAACTTTTCTCGGCTTCTCAAGCGGAGAGCCTGTGGATTCAGTCCCTGACAGATATGGTTCGCACTGCCTTTAAACTTCCAGTGTCAGAACAGTTAGCCCCCGCGGTATACTCTTTAGGTTCCTTAAAGGCACCGTTAAGTTGTGCGTTTTTTCCGGTTCACCCCCTCCTTGAGAGCGTGATATTTCAAGATTGGGCTCGGCCTGATAGGATCTTTATCCCTCCTAAAAGGTTCACTACACTCTATCCTATGGAAGAGGAATTTGCAAAGAAATGGGCGCTCCCTACCGTGGACGCAGCCATTTCCTGCGTGAATAAATCCCTGACCTGCCCGGTTGAAAATGTCCAGATGTTTAAAGATCCGGCCGACAAAAAGATGGAGACCCTACTGAAGGCTTCTTTTACCACAGTAGGTGTGGTGGTTCAGCCAGCAGTGGCAGCCATTGGGGTTTGTCAGGCTTTAAAGGATCAGACTAACAATTATTAAGGGACATACCGGCTCAGCAAGCTCGTGAATTGGCCGACCTTCCAAGGGCTCTCTGCTTTGCAGTAGATGCTATTAAGGACTCCATTGAGCAGGCGTCCCATTTATCTCTTCTGTTAGTTCATAGGCGTCGCCTTTTATGGCTGAAGAACTGGTCAGCAGAGACACCCTGCAAAAAGCTTTTAGCAGGATTTCCCTTTCATGGAGGACGACTATTCGGTGAAGACCTAGATAAATATATCCAGACCATATCAAGCGGTAAAAGTTCTTTCTTACCTGTTAAGAAAAGATCGCTTGGGCCCGCGTTTAAGCGACAGGCCTTCGCAGGCTCGGCCCCTTCAACTTCCCGTCAGTATCGACAGCCTCCCGGGCATTCAGCATTCAATAGCCGCCCACAAGGACAGGCCACTGGAGGCAAGAGGCCATGGTTTTGCAAGCCAGTTAAGCCAGCCATCAAGTCGGATTCATGAAGGGGCACCCCCACTCACTTGGGTGGGGGAAGACTTCGTTTTTTTTTCCGAAACGTGGGAGACCAGAATCCCCGACTCCTGGGTGCGGTCCGCGGCAGCCACAGGCTACAGGCTAGAGTTTTGGGAAATCCCCCCTCCTCATTTTCAGAGGTCAAGTCTTCCAAGCGACCCATTAAAAAGGACCTCTCTTCTAAAGGCATTGGATCGCCTCTTGCTCCAAGGAGTAATTATAGAGGTACCAGCCCAGGAATGGGGCCTGGGATTCTATTCCAACCTTTTCAGGGCGACTTTCTAGCATCTATAGACATAAAGAATGTGTATCTGCACGTGCCGATCTGCCCGACACATCACAAGTTTCTTCGTTTTACGATAGACCACCGTCATTACCAGTTTGTGGCCCTCCCTTTCGGGTTGGCAACAGCTCTGCGCGTATTCACAAAGGTTCTGGCCTCGGTTCTAGCCGGCCTAAGGACAGAAGGCATTGTGGTCCTGGCATACCTAGACGATCTCCTGGTTATCGACAGATCGGCTTCCAACCTGAATCATCGGGTGGATTTTGAACCAAGAGAAATCGGTGTTGCAACCCACAAAACAGTTGGAATATCTGGGCCTACGGCTGGATACAGACTGCCAGAAGATATTTTTACCTCAAACGAAGGTCAGGTCAATAGCTCAAACAGTTCGAGTTATCTTAGGCAAGAAGAGGCCGACTATTCGCCTATGTATGCGACTACTGGGAAAGATGGTGGCCGCCTTCGAGGCAGTGCCCTACGCCCAGATCCTTACCAGATCTCTCCAGGCAGCCATTCTCTCTGCATGGAACAAGTCCATTCAGGCATTCGAGGCCGTTAGTTCTCTCTTAGTTCTCTCCCCAGAGGTCCGGCGCAGCCTGTTCTGGTGGCTGGTCCCTCAAAATTTGTCAAAGGGGAAATCCTGTTGCCCCATCACGTGGAAGATAGTAGCCACGGATGCCAGCCTGTCAGATTGGGGGGCAGTTCTAGAGGGACAAACCCAGCAGGGACAGTGGTCGGAGGCAGAGAAGCTGCTTCCCATCAATATCCTAGAGATCAGAGCTGCTCGGCTGGCCCTGGTCGCCTGAACTCCTTGCCTTCAGGGCCTGCCAGTAAGGATACAGTCCGACAATGCCACTGCGGTGGCATACATAAACCACCAGGGGGGCACGAGGAGTTTAGCAGCCCAAAGGGAGGTAAATCTAATTTTCTCGTGGGCCGAAGCCCATGTACCCTGCATCTCGGCGGTGTTCATCCCGGGGATAGACAATTTTCAAGCTGATTTTTTGAGTCGCCAACAGTAACTCCCGGGGGAGTGGTCTCTTCACCCCCAGGTATTCCAAGAGATTTGCCAAAGATTCGGAGTTCCAGATGTGCACTTTATGGCAACAAGATTCAAAAAGAAGCTGGACAAATTCATATCCCGAGCCAGGGATCCCTCGGCCTACGGGACCGATGCGTTGGTATGCCCCTGGCACCAGTTTTCTCTCCTGTATGCATTCCCTCCACTGCAGATGTTACCCCGCCTTCTGCGAAGGATCAGGGTGGAGCACAGGCCTGTGATCCTGGTGGCCCCAGCCTGGCCCAGGAGGGCTTGGTATTCGCTCATCGTGAGGATGTCAGTAGGAACACCGTGGCCGCTCCCCTTGCGCCCAGATCTGCTATCTCAGGGGCCAATCTGCCACCCTGCTTCACAGCGGCTAAATTTGACGGCTTGGCGGCTGAATCCCTAATTCTTAAAGGCAGAGGCCTCTCATCTCAAGTCATATCTACGTTGATTCAGGCTAGGAAACCAGTCTCTAGAAATATTTATTACAGGGTCTGGAGGACCTATGTGGAGTGGTGCGAGTCTCAGAAATGGCATCCTCGAAAGTTTTCTATTGACAGGATCCTGCGATTCCTCCAGATTGGTGTTGGCAAGGGGTTGGCTCTTAGTACTCTAAAGGGGCAGGTGTCGGCTTTATCGATATGGTTTCAAAAACCCTTGGCCACCCATTCGCTTGTGAAAACCTTCTTGCAGGGGGTCTTGCATGTGAATCCCCCTATTAGAGCTCCCCTCTGCCCCTGGAATTTAAATCTGGTCTTGTCAGCTTTACAAAGACAGCCATTTGAACCTCTGACAGAGATCCCTCTTGTGTTACTAACCCGAAAGTTGGTCTTCTTGGTGGCTATGGCTTCGGCCAGAAGGGTCTCCGAGCTGGCAGCCTTGTCATGCAGGAAGCCGTATCTTATTCTGCATAAGGACAGAGTGGTTCTACGTCCTCAGCCTTCTTTCCTTTCTAAGGTCATATCCAGTTTCCACTTGAATCAGGACCTAGCCCTACCATCCTTCTTTCCTAGACCTACTGCCAGGGAGGAAAGACTGCTTCATACTTTGGACGTGGTTCGAGCCATGAGGGTCTATCTCAGGGCTACAGAGAATATTCGAAAAACAGATGTACTTTTTATTCTCCCGGATGGCCCCAAGAAGGGCCAGCCGGCTGCCAAGTCTTCTTTGGCTAGGTGGATTAAGCAGCTGATTTTTCAGGCCTATGGTCTGAAGCACGTTCCACCTCCCTTATCAGTTAAGGCCCATTCTACGAGGGCCATGAGTGCCTCCTGGGCAGCACACCATCAGATCTCTATGGCGCAGGTTTGCAGGGCGGCAACCTGGTCTTCCGTACATACGTTTACTAAATTTTATAAGTTGGACGTCGCAAGGGGTGCGGACACAGCATTTGGGCAGGCGGTCCTACGGGCGGCAGTATAGAATCCTCTGGCCCGGTACACGCCCCTTTCTTTTTTGGTTGAGCTACTTACTTCCTTTTTTTGATTATTTTGGTTTTGGCTATCTTTGCCTTACGGTCTTCCTCCCTTCATGGAGCATTGCTTTGGGACATCCCATGTGTAATAGCTATGCGCTCTGTGTCCCGTGATGTAAAATAAAGAAAAAAGGATTTTTAATAAACAGCTTACCTGTAAAATCCTTTTCTTGAAGTACATCACGGGACACAGAGCTCCCACCCCTCTTTTGGGGAACATTGTTTAACCTCTGAGAAATTGCTTGCTACAAAACTGAAGCACTCCCAGTGGGGGGGGGGGGTTATATAGGGAGGAAACTTCCTGTGAAATTGATTACACCAGTGTCCATCACCTGAAGGTACCCTTATAACCCATGTGTAATGGGAACATTGTTTAACCTCTGAGAAATTGCTTGCTACAAAACTGAAGCACTCCCAGTGGGGGGGGGGGGGGGTTATATAGGGAGGAAACTTCCTGTGAAATTGATTACACCAGTGTCCATCACCTGAAGGTACCCTTATAACCCATGTGTAATGGCTATGCGCTCTGTGTCCCGTGATGTACTTCAAGAAAAGGATTTTACAGGTAAGCTGTTTATTAAAAATCCTTTTTTTGTGACAAATGACCTGTCCAATGTATTCATTCAAGGGTATATATTATGCACGGAATGATATCTACATTATCTGATATTAGCTATAACATCTATTATACAGGTATTTAATTTGAAATCAGAAGCATGTTTACTGTACTGGGTACTACTATACTATACCAAGCACTAGTGGTTTTTATTTTCTAACATGTTTATTAGACCAGCAAGCGGTTAAAGCTTATCTTTTATTATTTTATTTATTGACACTATTAATTTAATTTAATATAAGATATTCATTACATCCTGGCCAGTATTATATATGGGTTATTATTCAGCCTTTTACTGGACATAAGCATGGATAATTAATTAATTATAATATAATGTGATGGAATTAATTAAATTTTTCCTGTCATTTTCTTACTAGCCTCCATATTTTTATAGTCTGATTCCATCTAATATACAGTACTAATAATTTCATCAATTATTACTTCTTTTCTCCACAGAAATGCCTGCATATTATTGGTATAACAAGAATATTGTAATATATGTAATATATTTAGGATATGATACTAATATCTTAATTATCTAACCACCTAGTCAAACTTTTTATGAGCAGGTCAAAACTAGTCTATATAGCCTAATAAAACTAATGTAATATTTCTAGACACATATGACCTATTATTGATTATAGTCGACTGCAACGATCTAACATCCCCACGTATCCACCCGGTGGTTCTGACTAGTAATGGACGAACATCCGACAGGGCGATTCGCGAACGCTAAACGTGAACGATTATAAATGTCCTCGACCTGCAAGTTTGCGGCACGCCCCCTTGATTTTAATTGCAGGCGAATGTTAAAAACCTTCAGGTCATATTTGCAGCCACAAAATACTTACTAGCTGTGCACAAATAGTCCCAAAACATGGACACTGACCTACCAGAAGTATTAAGTGAAAAACCGGATACGTAAGTAAGTGCCGGCCATTACAAGCCCCAAAAATGAGCTGCAACTGACCAGTTTGGTGATCTCATCAAATGGCCGCAGAAGTCTGCATTAGTCACGCATGAGCAGCCACTGACGCAGTGCGAAAAAACCAAGCTCCCCAGAACCTGTCTGTCAGGGCACCAATTCTGCGGACTTTGATCGCGCCGCACATGCGCAGTAGAACGACGAGGTCGCGCGTCTCTATACAGCGCATGCGCGCGCGCGGGTACGGTCTGGCGCGGCGCGTGCGGGAGCGCGCGGCGGCGCGAAACACACGCAATCCCGTCGGAGCCAATCACCAGGGCTCACCGCCCTATTTAAACCTGCCTCTGACACTTGGCAGGTTGCTGGTTTGTCATCAGCTCCTGTATGTGTCTCATTGCTGTGAACCTGTTTATCCTGAAACCTCCTGGCTTACCTGTTTGACTCCCTGATCTCGGCCTGCTTTGGACTCTGCTGACCTCTCCAATCCCTGACCCCGGCTCGCACCCCTGGACTCCGCTGATTTCTCCGATCCTTTGACCCTGGCTTGCATTACTGGACTTCCGTTGATCTCTTTGACCCTTGGCCCACAGCCAGCACTTTGAACTTGCTTTGCCTGTTTGGTCCCCTGTTCCTGGTTGTGTCACGGACTGTCTTCTCAGCCTGTCTGCAGATCCTGTGCCTCGGATATCATACTCATCCACCAAGCATCTCCTGGGTCTTCCGGTGCCTTCCTTGATCTACGCCTTGACTCAGTTTCCTGTTTCCGGTACCGGTGCCTCCTGGTGCTGTCACCCCTCTGTCTTCACCACCAGAGGGCGGTCAGCACTGGTTCGCAAGGGTGAGCCGTCCGCAGCATCTCGGCCTTGATAAGTTCCTTAGACTCTGACAGTACAAACCAGCCAGATGTCTGAGGCCGACCGGGCGCGCTCACCATTCGAAACCCTCTGCCAACAAGTCTCCGCCCTGACCGAAGCGGTGCAAAAAATACAGGAGGGTTACCTCCAGATGGACGGCCGTCTACAGCAAATAGCCACTCCACCCGGACCTTCTGCGGCTCCCGCCGTCCAAACTTCAGGGCACACAGCTCCGCCAACCTCCCCGGGTCCAGCAGTAATGATCTCGCACCCTGAACCCCGAGTACCTACACCCGAACGGTTTGTAGGTGACCGAAGGAAGTATCGGGCCTTTAAGAATGCCTGCACCTTGTATTTTGCCCTACAACCAAGGACCTTTTGCTCGGAAGCTGTAAAAGTAGGGTTTGTCATCTCCATTCTCTCGGATGAACCCCAGGCCTGGGCCCATGGCTTAATGGAACAAAGAAGCCCTGTTCTGGACACCATTGACGCCTTCTTCACCCACATGGCCAAGCTCTACGACGATCCGCTGCGCTCTGCCACCGCAGAAGCCACCCTCCACAATCTGAATCAGGGCCGGCGGCCCATAGAGGACTATACTGCTGAATTCAGGAAGTGGTCAGCTGACACAGGTTGGAACGAAGTGGCTTTAAAGTACCAGTACCGCCAGGGTCTCTCCGAGGCCCTCAAAGATGAACTTGCACGCTCTGAAACCCCGCTCACTGGAAGGCCTGATCCAGTCTGCCACCAAACTGGACCGACGACGCCTGCGGGAGCGGCGTTCTGAGCATTTCCAGACCACCCGTCTCAGCTGGGCCCCACCAAGACAGCCTTCAGTACCCATTCCTCCACCTGCTCCATCCAGTTCCTCATTGCCGGATCCGGAGCCTATGCAGCTCGGCGTAGTCCGAGCACCACTCACCCCAGAGGAGCGACTGCGCAGGCGACGGGAGAATCTTTGCCTCTACTGTGGCGCGGGCAATCACTTCCTCCTCAACTGCCCTGTCCGGCCTAGTAAGTTGAAACCTTCACCGGTGTTTAACCACTTAAGACCCGGACCAATATGCTGGCAAATGACCCAAGGGGTTTTTGCGATTCGGCACTGCGTCGCTTTAACAGACAATTGCGCGGTCGTGCAACGTGGCTCCCAAACAAAATTTGCGTCCTTTTTTTTCCCACAAATAGAGCTTTCTTTTGGTGGTATTTGATCACCTCTGCGGTTTTTATTTTTTGCGCTATAAAACAAATAGAGCGACAATTTAAAAAAAAATGCAATATTTTTTACTTTTTGCTATAATAAATATCCCCCAAAAATATATAAAAAAACATTTTTTTTCCTCAGTTTAGGCCGATACGTATTCTTCTACATATTTTTGGTAAAAAAAATCGCAATAAGCGTTTATCGGTTGGTTTTCGCAAAATTTATAGCGTTTACAAAATAAGGGATATTTTTATTGCATTTTTATTAATTATTTTTTTTTTACTACTAATAGCGGCGATCAGCGATTTTTTTCGTGACTGCGACAATATGGCGGACACTTCGGACAATTTTGACACATTTTTGGGACAATTGTCATTTTCACAGCAAAAAATGCATTTAAATTGCATTGTTTACTGTGGAAATGACAGTTGCAGTTTGGGAGTTAACCACAGGTGGCGCTGTAGGGAATGTGAGACATAGTGTGTGTGTTTACAACTGTAGGGGGGTGTGGCTGTAGGTGTGACGTCATCGATCGCGTCCCCCTATTACAGGGATGACGCGATCGATGCTCCGGCCACAGAGAAGCACGGGGAAGCCGTGTGTACACACGGCTCTCCCCGTTCTTCCGCTCCAGGGACGGATCGCCGCACTGCAGCGGCGATCGGGTCCGCGAATCCCGCGGACCCGGTCCTGGAGCTTCGGACCGGGTCGCGGGCGCGCGCCCGCGACCCACGGCTGGGTACTAAAACCAACGTATATATACGTTGATGTGCCCAGCCGTGCCATTCTGCCGACGTAAATGTGCAGTAGGCGGTCCTTAAGTGGTTAATTACCATTCCTCCCAATTACCACAGACTTTCATCGTGCTTTTTCTTTCTCTTCAGCTTCGGACGGGGAGACCCGCCTGCCGGCAATCGTTGATTCTGGAGCCTGTAGCAGCTTCCTGGACTCTACTACGGCCCGGAAGTTGCACGTCCCTTGCCGCACTAAAGACAGTCATCTTCAGGTCCTCTTGGCTGACGGTTCCCATCCTTGTTCTGGTCTGGTCACCCAGGAAACTCTCCCTCTGCTTGCCACCACGGATTCAGGACACCAAGAGCACCTGCGTCTGGACCTCATCTCATCTCCTATGCACCCCATCATCCTGGGTCTTCCGTGGTTGCAGCTTCACCAACCCTGTATCAACTGGCTCACGAAGGAAATAAACCTTACCGCCTCATACTGCTCCCAGCACTGCCTTCCACCTCCTCCGGTTTCTTGCTCTACCATTCTCAATCCACCAGAAAGTCTTTTGCACGTTCCTCCGGGCTACCTGGAATTCAAAGATGTTTTTGATAAACAACAGGCCGACTGTTTGCCCCCACATCGACCTTACGACTGCCCCATCGACCTCCTGCCGGGCGTCGAGATCCCTTTTGGCCGTGTCTTCCCTCTCTCCGAGACCGAGTTAACGGCTCTCAAAGCCTACATCGACGAGAATTTAGAGAAAAATTTCATTCGACCTTCCTCCTCTCCCGCGGGGGCCGGGATCTTTTTTGTCGAAAAAAAGGACGGTTCCCTTAGACCTTGCATCGACTACAGAGAGCTAAACAAGATCACCATTAAGAATAGGTACCCATTACCACTCATCCCGGACTTATTCCAACGATTTCGCTCAGCACAGGTCTTTTCCAAGCTCGACCTCCGGGGTGCCTACAATCTAGTGAGGATCAGGGAGGGGGACGAGTGGAAGACGGCGTTTAGGTCTAGATTCGGACATTTCGAATACTTAGTCATGCCCTTCGGGCTCTGCAATGCCCCGGCCACTTTTCAACATCTGGTCAATGATATATTTCGCCAATATCTGGACGACTTTCTCGTCGTATACTTAGATGACATCCTCATCTTCTCGGCTACGCTGGAACTTCACCGAGATCACGTCAAACAGGTCCTCATGATCCTCAGAAAACACCGGTTATATCTTAAAGCAGAGAAGTGTGAGTTTGAGAGATCCTCAGTACAATTCCTGGGGTTCATAATATCTACAAATGGGGTTGCCGTGGACCCCCAAAAGGTTAAGGCCATTCAAGAGTGGCCGGCCCCGACAGACAAAAAAGGCGTTCAACGCTTCATTGGCTTCGCCAATTTCTACAGAAGATTCATTGTCGGGTTCTCCGCAATCGTCTCTCCCATCACCAAGCTCACAAGGCAGGGAAGCCGTTTTCAATGGTCCCAGGAGGCCCAGGAGGCTTTTTCCAAGTTAAAGACAACATTTTCCTCTGCCCCGGTCCTACACCATCCTGATCCTGCACTACCGTTCATCTTAGAAGTTGATGCCTCTGAGTCCGCTACGGGCGCTGTCCTGTCCCAGAGGCAGGGACCCAAATCTCTTCTGCACCCTGTTGCCTATGCCTCCCGGAAACTCACTTCGTCTGAAAAGAACTATGACGTGGGCGATAGGGAGTTGCTCGCCATCAAATTTGCGTTAGAAGAATGGAGGTACCTGCTGGAGGGGGCAAGCCATCCCATCCTAATTTTTACAGACCACAGGAATTTGGAGTATTTACGTTCCGCGAAGCGTCTTCAACCAGACAGGCCCGCTGGGCACTCTTCTTCACACGCTTCAACTTCCACATTACGTATAGACCCGGATCAAAGAACGGTAAAGCAGATGCCCTTTCAAGGATGTTTCCCGAAACTCCCAACGCATCAGAACCCAGTACTATTCTGAAACCTCAAACATTTTTCTTGATCTCTCATTCGGACCTTCTTAGTCCTCTTAAGGAGGCATCACATCAATGCTCCGACCCAGAAGTTTCGTCCTTGGTTAAACGAGAGGATTTATGGTGGTCCCCAGACAAGATCTTCGTGCCAAGGGAGGTAAGGCAGTTACTTCTTAGCACCTTCCACGACCTTAAACTTGCAGGACATTTTAGGACACGCAAGACCTCTGAATTGATCTCTCGGTCCTTTTGGTGGCCTAATTGGAAACGTGACTGTAAGACCTATGTGGCCTCCTGCACTTGTTGCCAACGCAACAAGGGATCCAATACTAAGACCTGGGGCCTACTCAAACCACTACCCATCCCGGAGCGTCCTTGGCAGACATCTCAATGGATTTTATCGTGGACCTGCCACCTTCTGAGGGGTTCACCACGATCCTAGTCGTGGTCGACCGCTTGTCTAAGATGACGCATTTCCTGCCCATGATCGGCACACCCTCAGCCTCTGACACAGCTAAAATGTTCTTTAACTAAATCATCAGACTCCACAGGGTCCCTAAGAGCGTCGTATCCGATAGGGGTACACAATTTACGTCTAAGTTTTGGAAGGAACTCTGTAAGTCTCTGGAAGTGAAAGTCTGCCTGTCCTCGGCCTACCATCCTCGGAGCAACGGCCAAACTGAGAGAACCAATCAGACTTTGGAGCAGTACCTCCGTTGTTTTTGTTCGGCCTCCCAGGATGATTGGCGATCCCTTCTAGCCTCTGCTGAGTTCGCATACAATAATTCAGTTCATGCAACTACCAACCAAACCCCATTCTGGGCCAACTGTGGCTCCCATCCCTACTTCCTGCCAGACCTCATTCCTGAAACACCCGTTCTGGCTGTCCAGGAACGTGTAACTGCTATTAAACAGAATTTCCAGTTATTACAAAAAGTAATGCGACAAGCCCAGGAGGACTATAAAAAATTCTTCGACAGAGGAAGGAAGGACTGCCCTGCATTTCAGGTCGGCGAGGAAGTTTGGCTATCCGCTTCACACCTTAAATTACCTATTTCCTCACAAAAATTGGGCCCAAGATTTATTGGCCCATTCAAAATTAAACGCAGGATCAACTCTGTGGCCTTTGAATTGGTGCTACCCGAGTCTTACAGGATCCATCCGGTATTCCATGCTTCCCTGCTTAAACCTCTGGTTCCGGATCCTTTTCCGGGCAGGGAGGAACCTCCGCCCCCGCCAGTAGAGGTTGAAGGCGAAAGAGAATTTGAAGTGGAGACTATTCTGAACTGCAGGAAGAGAGGGAGACAACTCCAATACCTCATTAAATGGAAGGGCTATCCTCCGGAGGACAATTAATGGGAACCTTCCAGGAACATTCATGCCCCTCGATTGATCCGGATCTTTCATCGAGAACATCCAGAACTAATGGCCAGTTTGGGCGTCCGGAGTCCGCCCCTTGGGGGGGGGCACTGTCAGGGCACCAATTCTGCGGACGACTTTGATCGCGCGCACATGCGCAGTAGAACGACGAGGTCGCGCGTCTCTATACAGCGCATGCGCGCGCACGTGCGCGGGTACGGTCCGGCGCGGCGCGTGCGGGAGCGCCCGCGCGCCGCGAACACGCGCAATCCCGTCGGAGCCAATCACAGGGCTCACCGCCCTATTTAAACCTGCCTCTGACACTTGGCAGGTTGCTGGTTTGTCATCAGCTCCTGTATGTGTCTCATTGCTGTGAACCTGTTTATCCTGAAACCTCCTGGCTTACCTGTTTGACTCCCTGATCTCGGCCTGCTTTGGACTCTGCCGACCTCTCCAATCCCTGACCCCGGCTCGCACCCCTGGACTCCGCTGATTTCTCCGATCCTTTGACCCTGGCTTGCATTACTGGACTTCCGTTGATCTCTTTGACCCTTGGCCCACAGCCAGCACTTTGAACTTGCTTTGCCTGTTTGGTCCCCTGTTCCTGGTTGTGTCACGGACTGTCTTCTCAGCCTGTCTGCAGATCCTGTGCCTCGGATATCATACTCATCCACCAAGCATCTCCAGGGTCTTCCGGTGCCTTCCTTGATCTACGCCTTGACTCAGTTTCCTGTTTCCGGTACCGGTCCCTCCTGGTGCTGTCACCCCTCTGTCTTCACCACCAGAGGGCGGTCAGCACTGGTTCGCAAGGGTGAGCCGTCCGCAGCATCTCGGCCTTGGTAAGTTCCTTAGACTCTGACACTGTCTTGCCGCAGAGTTCGTACAGGTAGTCTTTAACATTGTATATGCTTGTTAGGCTGCTCCAGCAGAAACGTGCAGTTGAGTTCCATCACGTCGGGCAGTCACAAATAAGACGTCTGAAGGGGAGGTTGTGTTGCTGCTGAATGTCAGCAAGGCGAGCCATGGTCGTGTAAGATCTTCTGAAATGGGCCGAGATTTTCCTTTCCTGCTGCAAGACGTCCTGAAGCCCAGGGTATTTGTCAACGAATCCCTGCACGACCAAGTTCAGGACGTGTGCCATGCATGGCACGTGTGTAATTTTGCCCTGTTTCAGAGCGCTCAGCAGATTGGCACCTTTGTCGCACACCACTTTACCAACTGTCAAATTGAGCGGTTGTAGCCACTGATCTGCCTGTGAACGCAAAGCTGAAAAGAGAGCAGGACCGGTGCGGCTCTTGTCTTCCAGGCACAACAGATGCAGCACAGCATGGCAATGTCTTTCCTGGCATGTCGAATAGGTTCTGGGGATCTTGGGCGGCACAGCGGAAGAGACGGTAGCATCGGAAAATGAGGAGTCAGCAGAGGAGGAGAGGGAGGATGGAGGAGGAGAGGAGGAGGAGGAGAGAAGAGGCAGGCCTGCATGTAATCCGTGGCGGTAAAACCAAATCTACATGGGTGCCACGGGTTACATGCTTGACGGTTGTCAGAAGGTTCACCCAGTGGGCAGTGAAAGTTATATACCTTCCCTGCCCGTGTTTGCTAGACCAGTGTTTTTCAACTCCAGTCCTCAAGACACACAACAGGTCAAGTTTTCAGGATTTCCCTCAGATGAAATGGCGGTGGTGATTACTAAGGCAGTGAAACTGATCAAATCACCTGTGCAAAATAATGGAAAGACTGAAAACATGACCTGTTGGTGTGCCTTGAGAACTGGAGTTGAAAAAGACTGTGCTAGACCACGTGTCTGTGGTCAGATGTATCTTGGCAACGACACTGTGTGCCAGAGATACATTCACTTGCCGCTGAACATGGCCATATAGCTCTGGAATGCCCTTCTGTGAACTTTTTTTCTTTCCTGGGACCTTCCATTGTGGTGTTCCATTGGCCACAAATTTTCGAAAGGCCTCCGACTCTACCAGTTTAGTAGTTGGCGGGGTATCAGTTCCGACAAGCCATCGGTCAACTATTGGAGCAAGAGGGTTATCCGGCGTCATCTATTTTTTTACGATTGAACATTTGGGCCACGGAAGCCTGCCTTTTTGCAGAAAAAAGTGAGGAAGGCATGATGGAAGATGACGGACAATTGTGAGCATAGAGGGGAAGGAGAAGAAGAAGAGGCTGGATGGTGAGAGCCTGGAGTGTTTCCTTGTGGGTTCTGATGGCGTTGCTCTCACTGGGCTCGGTTATGGGAGGCCAGGTGCCTTCTTAAGGCAGTTGTCCCTAGGTGAGTGTTGGGCTTACCACGACTTATGCGTTGACTGCAAAGGCTGAATATGACAACATTATTGTCTGCAGCGGACAGGTTAAAAAAAGCCCACACTACGAGCCATGGGCCGGCGTCCTGGGAGCGCCAGATGTGACCATACATGGTTGATGGAGTTTGCTTTGTCCCTCATGTGCAATGTAAGTTCGGCCTGCTTCTCCTCCCTATATGTTGGTCCATCTCTCCCTCTGAACTCCCCTCCTTTTCCTCTCTTGTGGGCACTCATGTGATGTCTGTAGACATGTCATCATTGACGTCACCTTCCCCATCACTAACAGTAGAGATCTCAAAGTAGGCAGCAACAGCAGGCACCAACCTCCTTGGGCTGATCTGAGTACAGTCGTCAGACTGCTGAGCGCCGGCTGTTGCTACCTCCTCTTCCTGATCCAATGCCAAGAATTGCTGCGCATCCGAAATGTCTTCTGATGGATCGGAAAATAATTCCTGTGACTCAAGCGGAGGGTATATGGTGGTAGTGGTGGTGATATTGGTGGCGAGCCACTCAACCAAGTCTGGTGTGTCCTTTGACGTAATCGAACGAACATTGTGCCACTTCCCATATTGGCTCCGGCCTGGTGCTCCTGCCCTATCCCTGCCTGCCTCTTCCTCTGCCTGTCATTTTTCAAATGGCCCTGTGACAAAAGTCTCTAGAGAAGCACAGTATATGTGGAAGAAGGTATATAACAACATCTGGGTATGTCCATGTGCTGAAATGTCTTAATTGGCTGTCCTGCACCACCTGATGGATGTCATAGGTCAAAGTTCTTACCCATGTAACATTATGGACTGCCGCGAACATCGCCAGATGTCCAACGGTTTGGCGGACCACGAACGGCGAACCGGCAGGCCATCTCTAGTTCTGAGCACCACCGGGATCATTACAGTGTGTATCCTATCGGCACCGGTGTCACCACTAGACTGTGTGTGGTTCATCCAACGTTTATCAGACTGGGTGAGCACGTAGCAGTTTTTACTGTTAATATATATTTAATACTATGTAATAAACACATTCTTATGTATTATCATTGTTTAAATTACTGTTTGATACTAATGACATCATTTTATGTCCTGTACAGACCACATGAAACTAAAGATGGGTGCAAGGCCCTGATGAAGCACAACTGTGTGAAACATGTTGGCCATCTGCACAACAAATTATATTGTTTCTAATCTTTTTTATGGTCTATGTAAATCAATTAACATATTTTTAACAATGTTATTAAAATGTATATACTTTTTCAATCAATGTTGCCTAATGTGCTCACCTTATAACAGTGTCTCCCATTAAAATCCCATTATATTGTGAGAGTTGTGTCTCTCTCTATCCCCTTTTTCTTTTACTGTCTACTCGGGATTGGGAGACTCACTATCTGTTTCTGGAAACTATCCAACCTTCCTATACATATAGAGTCAACGAGGAGAGAGAGGGTAGGGTTGAGCTCCATGTCTGAATGAACACACAGCTCGGGTGCCCTTATAGTAAGCTGCATGCTAAGGGGCACTCAGCAGGAGGGAGGGGCAAGGAACGCCAGTGAGGGACCTGAGAAGAGGAGGATCTGGGTTGTTCTGTGCAAAACCACTGCACATAGCAGGTAAGTATAACATGTTTGTTATTTTTAAACAACAAAAAAAATAGACTTAAATATCACTTACATTTTTGTAGAATGCCTTATATTCACTCAGAGCTTAACATTTTTGGGTGGCAATGTTTACTATCTGTCATGTACTGCTCTGACAAAAAAACATAGCTGGAACGAACCAAAAAAATATAGGAAAATGTCAGACAGGAATAATTAATTAATAGTTATTTACTTTTTTAAATTATGTGTTTTTTTGCACTATGATACAGGTAAACAGCTATTTTGTTGTATTACACACACTCAGCTGGAAAGCCTGTTTGCCAGTAATGCTTTTATAGGAAATGGTAGGATGTTTATTGTGGAGACTCATTAGAACGAATTGCCTTTCCTCTGAACATGGATGAGCATCAGCTGATAAATCTGAAAAACCTTCATGCCTGGGGTTTTATTGTGATGTTCATTTTACAACTTGGCTTGTGCTGTACCCCAGAAGCATATAACAATGCCATGTGTTCCCTTAAGCTCTTTAGTGGTTCTTTGTATCTGAGCCATCATCTTTTGTGTGATCATTCCTCTTCCTTGCAGGCGAGGATTCAGCTAGGCATTGAGCCAGTGCTGTAACGGACAAAGCTTTACCCCTGGGCATATAAGTATATTTAATTGCTACAGCCAGACCAGATAGCATCAACTTTGTGCATCCATATCTTGCATTTAAAAGTCCCAGTTTGTTTGTGATTTTAACTCATTATCAATAGATGTGAAATGGTCTAGAAGGGAAAAACATTATAAAGAAAACTGAAATCATAAATTAAGCCTCCACAATGTTTTTTAAGATATAGTGCCTACTTCTCTTTTCCTACTACCAAAAGAATAAACCTGCAGCTGCCTCTCTACAGTATAATGGAGGGATAGAATTGAGAGAGATTCAGGGTCAGAGGCATATTAGATTAGTGCACAGTTGAGAATAAATAGCACAATGGAAAATACTGATTTAGAATTCATTGCAGGTTTCAATTAGGTAAATCTAAGCAAATGGAAAAGTTTTTTAAACTTCTTAAAAGCAGGACAACAAACGTCTGTTAACTAGGGCAATAGGGATTGGCCAAGAATTCTAACAAGCAAAAGCTGCCTTGACATTTGCATCAAACTAATGCTATTCTATACACTTAGGGCCAGATTCTCAGAGGCGTTACGACGGAGTATCTCAGATACCCCGTCGTATCGCCTTTTTTTTTGTCTCGTATCTATGCGTGTGATGCTGAGCATCACTTTTGCATAGATACGCTTCTACATCCGACAAGTGTAAAAGCATTACACTTTCGGATCGTAGGTGTAATGACAACTCCGGCCACTAGGTGGCCTTTACGTTGTTTTTTCATTTGCATATGCAAATGAAGTAGTACGCCGATTCTCGATCGCTTTTACGCCGCCTCGTCGTCGCGTACGTCGTTTTCGTTCGCGTAAGGTTACCCCAGCGTCTATGTGGACGTCGGATGCCGTCGTGTCCCGTCGGATGCCATGTTAAGTATGGCCTCGGGACCGCGTCGTGTTGTGCGTCGTTTACGTCGTTTGCGTACGTCGATTCTCAATGGGGCTGGCGTACGCTGCGATTACGTCGTTTACATTGAGAAAATGTGACGTCCTTTGGAGCATGCGCACTGGGCTTTTTCCCCGGCCGGCGCATGCGCAGTTCGTTCGACGACGCGGGGGCGCGCTTAATTTAAATACAAGCCGCCCCATTTGAATTGCGCGGGGTTACGCTTGGCGATTTACGAGACGCCGGCGAAAACTACGGAGCAAGTGCTTTGAGAATAAAGCACTTGCTCTAGTACGCAGCGGCGGCGTAGTGTAAATGGCTTACGCTACGCCGCCGAATATATATGAGAATCTGGCCCTTAGAATACTAATGGACTATTAGACAGAATAATAATTAGCTATGTTGCGTGACCTATATGCCATTAACTAGGTCCTCTCTAAACCCAAATGCTTATAATGTACATATATTACACATATATGTTTACCTAGATTAGCCACAGAATAAGGAGATTCTGGAACAAAATCTTCTCCTGGATACGTAAGGTCACCAAGGCCCCTATTCCAAAGTCTCCCCTAATTTCCCCTCAACTTTCTGGTGCGGGAAGCCTCCAGGAGTATACAACGCCTGATTTTTTTCATTCTCTTAGGAGCCAAACTTACCCTAGCCAAAGCTAGGAAAAAGCCAACTGTCTGTACACTATTAGCCAAAAGAAAAAATATGAAAGGAGAAGGGTGGGGACTTTAAATGAGATGTGTGTTTGTAGTTGACAATTGTACCAAAATAATACATAATTATATATAAAAAAAAAATATTTTAAACACATGAGACAAAATACATGGCAATTATGACAGCCTGGTATGAATTAAAACTATTACAATTCCATTGTTACACATGAGTAAACTTTGGTATGTAGGATGAAATATAAATGCATTAAAAACTACATAAAAGAGCTTGATGCATTTCATGGATACAAATCCACTTCTTCAGGAACAATGCAGATTGTATATCCAAAAATAATGAAAGATGTACCAAATTACTTGGATGCAAAAAAAAGGGGGGGTGGGCAAAAAAGACAACCACCCCAGAAGATTACTTACATGACAGCCCTATAAAAAGTCATGGGATGCTGAGAGCTGGATGTGACGGAAGGCTGGGGAATGTTCCTGTTGGGAGCTGAGGGGACGTGCCTGCACAGACAAACCAGGCAGACAACCCCACACCCGGGGGAGGAGAGGAGGATAGGAGGGTGTCCATAGGAATTGTAATGGTGGTGTCTGGCAGCAAATCCAGAATCTAAATACGTAAAATATTGTTGGATATGTGGTCAGAGGGAGTGCAAATAAAAGAAAGCATGGGAGCCTAAACAACGGTGAGGTAGAAGGAAGGGGAAAAGGGGGAGAAAAGAACAGAGGAATTGGTGTAGAAAGCCACCAAAAAAACCTCATACCAAAAAGCGAGAAAGGTGCAAAGGTCCTGGGATCAGGACAAACCAAACGTGTCCAGGAATTCAGAAACAACCAAGAGTGACAAAAAGAAAAAAGTACCAAGTGGAAAGGAAAAGAGAGAAAGAGTACAGGGAGGACCCAAGGGAAGTGTGGGGTGCGGTACCAGAACAACCTGTGGTGGTGCTGAGACTGGCATGTGAACCAATGAGTGTGGAGCATGAAAAGAAAAGTGCCTTCAGTGGGGCTTAAACACTGATCCAACCAGCCGCCACGCATTACGCCCCAACGTCACGCTGGGCGTGTAAGTGCACCGTGTGCCTGATGAATGCTGCGAATGGAAACCACACAGCCGGCGCCGCCCAACCAGGAGGTGACGTCATGCACTCAGCACGGGGCGTGTCGCCAATGCACTCAAGAAGGCCACCCAGTCCCCCAGTATTGGACAGGGAGGAGAGGGGAGGCCCAGAGTATGCATCACAACTACCAAAACGGCAAACAAACCAGCCAGCTCACAAGTCTCCAAGAAAATATATGTAGATACAGGAATAACCTAAGGATTCGCGGAATCCCAGAGTCAGTCGCCGATCTGATCCCGGCAGTCTCCAAACTGTTCCATAATCTCCTTTCTGATTCACCTCCATCCTCTTTTGCGTGTGATAGAATTCACGGGGGCCCTACGTCCTAAACCGCCCCCAGATAAACCTCCACAGGATATCATTCTATGCTTGAAAGATTACATCACAGAGGAAAACATCTTAAGAGCATCGAGAAATATGCACAACATTGAATTGGATGGCACCAAAATTCAAATTTTCCCAGACATCTCTCAAGCTACCCTAGAAAGGAGATGCAAAATGAAGGAGGTGACTTCGGTTCTTCAATCAACTCATATTAGGTACCGCTGGGGTTTCCCGTTTAAACTCACGGTTCCCCACAATGGTACCACCTACACGGTCTATAATGTCTCAGATGGCAAGGATCTCCTTATGAAACTGGGTCTTTTTAGATCCGAGTGCTGATGCAAGACCTCCCTCTACTCCCATATCTCACCTATCTGGGCCACCCCATCTACGCGTTGTGATCAAAGAAGATGGCGACAACCATTCAGAAACCTAGACGCATAAACATTCATACACTAAGCAGTCTTTTTCCTGCAGTTAACATTTTTCCCTGTTTTTGTTTGGAATTTTTCTTTTCCTCCCTGCCCCCCCCCTTTTTTTTATTTTTTTATTCTACATTGTCCATCTTCCCACACTCCCTTCGCGTTATTGCATGACTTAAGTAAAAGCTATAACAATCTTGAGTTGGATTGACAGTTTGATTGACAGTACATCATTCACGGTTCTACATTTTGATAATATGTTCAACAAGTCGCAGTATGCCTTTACACATACATGCATAGAACCCCCCCCCCTTTTTTTTTTTTTTTTGCCTTTCACACGATTCAGGGAAAAGTTATTACAGTTCCTGAAAAATGTTTGCTAGATTGACTGCATGAAAATTTACCAATTGAGTTATACTTTAATAACATGTCTGATATGTTACGGCATGCACTTATATTTTTGTTTATAGAATCCTCGCTGAGGCTGTTCTGCTCCGCCTCTGCTGGTTTGTTCCCCCACTCACAAAGGACTCCTAAAGCATGATTCATCTAGTGGAAACATCTCTGCTACTGATCCTGCTTTACACGGTCATAACAGCGGAGGTTCCATTTGTGAGTAATGGACGTCATTGTCCACTTCAACAATTTTTTTGGTCAGGTAGTGCCCCTCACCCTGACCCCCATATGTTTTACTATATTTTTTATATTTTCAGCAACATTTTGAAAAGGTCAAACAAAATGTTTCTAGTATACCCAGTGTATCACGTCGGAATGTTGTGTTTCTATACTTATTGTTGTTTTTTTTACGAGTTCATCGTTACGTCGATTCTATAGTTCAGGTACCCCATCCTCCATGATTCACGCGTATGAGTTCACATAATACCCGTTATTGAAAGGGCTACAGGAAATATTCTAGCTCATATATTGATGTATGTTTTGTTATATTGTAAATGTGGATATTCAGAGAATAACATGGTCGTCTCTAGATTTTCCCCCAATGGAGGTAATCTTTCATTTATAGTGTCAATGTTGTTTATCATAACATTACTACCACTTCTATTTCACTATATGCTAGACCTTGGTCTTGGCGCCCATACGCCACTATGTCATAACTACCATCGTTCTTTAATACTAATACAATGGGTCTCAGAGTGATCTCCCACAATGTCCAAGGCTTTAACTCACCCCAAAAGAGAAAGAAGGACTTTCGCCACTACAAAAGGCTGGGCGCAGATTTAATTTTGATGCAGGAAACTCACTTTGCATCAGACAATCACCCTAAATTTTTTGACAAAAGTTACAATCAATTTTATTGCACTACTTACAACTCTAAATCTAGAGGTGTTGCTATATATGTTAGGAACTCTGTGATTTTTGATGTTCAAAATGTCTTTAGGGACCCAGGCAGCCGTTATCTGATTCTGAAAGGCTCAATCAAGGGAGGTTCCATCACTATTGCCTCTGTGTACGCTCCCAATGATGCCCAGTCTAGCTTTTTCAACAAATTTTTCGAAACATTAGACAATTATCACTCCACTCATCTTGTAGTAGGGGGTTATTTTAATTTAGCGGCTCACTCAGCTCTAGACAGGAGCAAAATTGTCCCCTCCTCTAAGGCTTTCCCCAAATCTTTGAACAGGACACTTTATAACCACCAATTAGTAGACACCTGGAGAGCCCATAACATTGGCTTAAAGTCATACACATTCTACTCTCATCCTCATAATAGCTTCGCCCGTCTTGACTACATCTTCTGCACCCCAATCCTACTAGCCAATTCTTCCAATGCTGATATCCATACATGTCCGTGGTCTGATCATCATATAGTCTCCTTTAATACTTCTCACATAGGTCTAGCCAACACAACACACTCTTGGAGAATGAATGATTCCCTACTCACAGACCCATCAAGCAAACAGCAAATTCTATCTCACCTTGAGCAATATTTTACACACAATGTAACATCCGACTTGTCTCCTGCAACTATATGGATGGCACATAAAGCGGTAATGAGAGGTCATTTGATAAAAATTGCCTCTATCAAAAATAAGGCCAAGCTTGCAGATATTAGATCCCTCACGAAAGAGTTAGACCACTTATATCACAGACACAAACAAAATCCTTCTAATGATCTCCTTAAGCAGATCCAAGAGAAACGCACTTTAGACACTTTATTAACAAATGACACTGAAAAAGCTCTCAGATGGTCAAAGGCTAGATTCCTCCTCAACAGCAATACTTATTCCACCATGTTTGCCAGAAAGTTAAATCAATCTATGAAACCCGCACACACATACAAACTAAGGAACTCAGCTGGTAACATGGTGTCCCATCCCAAAGAGGTCATGAAACTGTTCACAGACTTCTATAAAAATCTTCTTTCATCGCCCCAATCACCTCCCAAACAATCCTCCCTAGACTGGCTTAATGACATTGCATTGCCCACCCTTACTAGAGATCAAATTGATTCCCTTAATGCCCCCTGTACAGATATAGAGGTCAACAGAATCATTGGAACGTTAAAGACATCCACAGCCCCAGGCCCTGACGGCTTTTTCTCTTCTTATTATAAACAATTTGCCTCTACCATTGCCCCACACCTTACTAAATTATTTAATAATATTTTACAGGGTGGCCAGTTCCCAACCGAGATGCTTTTGGCTAACATGTCCTTGCTTCCCAAGCCAAAAAAAGATCACTCCACCCCCCAAAATTACCGCCCAATATCGGTTATTAACAATGACTTAAAAATATTTGTCCGTATCTTGGCGGACAGATTATGTGCGGTAATCTCCCCATTAGTAGACCCTGACCAAATGGGCTTCATTCCCAACAGACAAATAACAGACAACATACGACTGACCGCTAATATAATTCAAGACTCCAACTTGCACTCCAAAGCATTTGACAGTGTAAGCTGGTCATATCTTGACACCTTACTCCCCAAATATGGTATCATGAATGAATTCCTTCATGGATTTAAGGCCCTCTATCATAACCCCCAAACTCGCATCAAACTCCCAGGCAACAACTCTGACTTTTCCCCCTGACAAAAGGCACTAGACAGGGTTGTCCACTCTCCCCTTTACTCTTTGCCCTTGCAATTGAGCCCCTCGCCTGTGCTATCAGAAACAATGCTGACATCAAAGGATATTCTAAAGGTCCCAAGGAATACAAACTGAGTCTCTACGCGGATGATGTTCTCTTTGTTCATTACTAACCCTCTTATCTCCCTACCCAATCTAACTAAAACTCTAGACATCTTCCATGACCTGACAGGTCTGGGTGTAAATCTATCAAAGTGCTCAGCTTTACCAATTAATATCCCTTCGACCTTATTTGCCTCACTTAAAGATAAATTCCCATTTAATTGGCATGTCGATTCGTTTGGATACTTGGGCATCCAGATTACACCCCTGTATAACACCATATACCAAGCAAACTATCCCCCCTTATTTAACAATATTAAAAATGTACTTAAACTTTGGTCATCATACCAGATTTCATTCTCGGGCAGAATAGTCGCTGTAAAGATGATGATATTACCCAAGCTTTTTTTTTTTTTTTAGAGCCCTCCCTCTTAATTTATCTAAAAAAACACTGGATTCACTTCAAAGAGAGATTATCAGATTTATTTGGCAGAACAGGAAATCTAGATTTAGTTATTAAGTGATAAAAAACGATCTTGCGCTACCAAGAAATAGCCAAATAACACGTGTTTAAGAAAGATACAACTAAATATAAATATATACTGTATATATGTGCAAATTAAATAAATAATATAGATAGAAAGAGAGATAAAATTAAATGTCCACAAGTGAATGAAGTGCAATCAGTGATCTAGTGCACATCAACGTCAGTCTGCGTTCCATCCAGTGTTCACAGTAATCGTGCAGGTGCCAATCCGTGGGAACACACAGCCTCACAGGCCTCTCACCTCACGGTTAAAAGATAACCGCCTCAAATGATCTTAAAGTAACTCCAATTCCTTCATGTTAAGTATACTGGGCCATCATAATGTACGAACTCGTCAAATAAAGGAATCTAAATCAGCTCCAGAAGAGAAGAAGGGAGGACTCCAATGGTGTAGTATCATACACAAGCGACAATTTAATAAAGATAATTTCCTTACAACAAAGACAAGATAAAACAGCTATAAAACAAACGGCATCTGCCGAATCCTCACGTCACTCCAGGTGTCCGTTAATCCCTACGCGTTACGGCAACTGCCTTCAAGAAATTCAGACTTACTTACGGTTTGGAAGTCGCAATAACCTAACCCATTTGAAATCGCTCTCTCACCTTAACTCATTCCGCACTTTCTCCAACCTACAATCAAAATATGACCTATCTCTTGGGGAATTTGAAAATTATACAAAAATTAGAAAATTCTATCAGACATTCTACTCACTTACACTTCACCCCCCTTATACTCAATTTGAACAAATTTGCATCTCCTCCCCTCGTGATAGGGGCCTGATCTCCAGAATATACAAAAGCTTGAATGAAACAAACATGCCTGAGAAGTCACATCCCATGTACAACGGGAATCGGATTTAAACACTTCATTTACTCCGGAGCAATGGGATACCATTTTCACTAACCTCCATAGATGTACCAAAACAACATCTATCAGAGAATCAGCTATAAAATTGCTCTATAGATGGTATCTCACACCAGCTAAACTTAATTCATTTTACCCTTCACTGTCTCCACTCTGCTTCAGGGGATGTCCCGCACATGGTACACTATTGCATATATTTTGGGACTGTCCCTATTTAAGGGACACTTGGCACAAGGCCAGCATTGTGATTGATAAAATTGCCGGCCGAAGTATCCATCTTACACCCCTAATCTGCATCTTATTCTGCCCTATTCAGGATATTCCAACATCAAGCACAAGGCTTATCCACACATTTCTCACCTCCATTCATTGGGCCATAGCCTTTAATTGGCGCTCCACTTTGGTACCCTGGCCACAGATTCTCAACCGTATGACAAACATCAAACTCTCAGTGAGAATTCACCATACGCTATATGATTCTATGCCCCAGTATCAAAAAAATGGTCGCTCTGGGACGCCACACTTCTGGTTTAAGTTTAAATATTACTAACCATAACCCTTTCTTCCTATACAATGTTAATTATCAATGATACCTGTATACATTCCTGTACCATCATTGTTATTTTTTTTTCTTTTGTACCTTGACCTTTTCTACAATAAAATCGTTTGTAAACAACAAAAAAATATATATGTAGATACAATATGTTACCACATAGAAGTAAATGAAGGAGTGGAAATATTCATGCCTTCTATACCAATCCATCATTGGGATACGGCAGACATAATCAACCTGGGTCGGCTGTCAATAAAGACAATGTAAAATTGACTATCAATGATGAATATGTGTAGGCAATTATTTTCCACTCCGTATCACACAACTCTATTCCTAGGTCATAATATAAGGGGGGTTGGTTTGGGACTTTAAATGAGGCGTATGAGATTAAACATACGCCTCCATCCCTGTCAATTGGTGGTATGAATTAGAGCGATTACAATTCCATTGTTACACATGAGTAAACTTTGTATGTAGGATGAAATATAAATGCATAAAAAACTGCATAAAAGAGCTTGATGCGTTTCATGGATACAAATCCACTTCTTAAGAAGCAATGCAGATTGCATATCTAAAAATAATGAATTTTAGATATGCAATATGAAATATGCATTGCTTCTGAAGAAGTGGATTTGTATCCACAAAACGCATCAAGCTCTTTTATGCCTTTTTTTATGCATTTATGTTTCATCCTACATATGAAGTTTACTCATGTGTAACAATCGAATTGTAATAGTTCATAATTATTCATACCAGTCTGTCATAAGTGCCATGTATATTGTCTCATGTGCTTAAATTTATATATATTTTTTTATATAATTATATATTTTGGTACAATTGTCAACTGTACAAACACACATCTCATTTAAAGTCCCCACCCTTCTCCTTTCATCAATTGACAGTTGTAGGCGTATGTTTGTAATCTCATACGCCTCATTTAAAGTCTCAAACCCACCCCCCTTAAAGAAAAATGTATTGGATTATGGCTCAAGAGAAGCTAGCAAATTTACTCCTGGACCGCACTGAGAAATTTGAAAAAAGTGTGGGAACCTTGGGCAACCTTCATAGATGTTCTCTTACACTCCTAACCTTGAGTCGATGACTCTCTATCCTGCTCTCCCCTAGTCGGTCCCTCTCCTTCTCGCCTCATTCAGCTCTTATTCTTTCTTCTTCTCCTCTTCTCTTCTTTCCTCTGGCAATGGGCTTACTGTAGGCCCTCTCCTTTACAGACCCAGTGTTTGGTCGATTTTCAGAAGACGGCACTCTATATCCATCACTGTTCTCTTTTTGCTTGTTTTTTCAATGATTATCCCATATCTTCTCATCTTCTGATCTGTACTATGTCATGATATGACCTCTGGATTAATTTCCATGTTAGGTACTTGCTGAACAACAACTAGGTACCCTCCAGGTGTTCGGGCCGGGGAGGAGCACAGTATGATCCTATTTGGGGTAGCCAGTCTGTTCTCCCAGACCCCTGGGTCCAGCACTCTCCCTATGGCCAGATGTTCAGCTTTTTACACTCTACCTAGCCTATGTTTAACGATTGTGATGCTTGTGACATGTATTTTTCTCTTACTTTACATGCCTTACATTGTGCTTTACACCTGCTGTATTACTTGCCATGTTGGCCACCGCAGGACTAATGGTCCTACATGTGCCTTCTGTACTTTGTATTTTATATTGAATAAAAATATTGAATCAAATAATACCTTGTGCATTCATTAAACACAACACAATACAATACAACTTTCTCATTCCACATTCTTTGGCCATTTCTTTCATTCTCCACTTAGTAATGTTTCCATATTTTCCCCTATTTTCCCCTAAAACACCTTTCCCCATACACGTTTGTATAAAATCCATATAATCAAAAGATATATAATTTTTGTTACTTAATACATAAATTACACAACCTTAAGTTACTTCCCTTTTTCTTTCTTTACCACCATTTCTTTGGTGTAACGCCTGGAACACAGAATTCCCCTATTTATTTTATTTATTTTCCACCATTATTGTACCAATTGTTTTAACTCCTATAGGTTAGCAATACAATTGGAACACTTCATGCCTCTAATAGTGGGACCCCTGCCGTATGTAACAGTGGTATATTCAAATTTTGGCACTCATATGTATAACATCATAAACATAATTAAAAAAACATTTGCACAAATAAACAATTCCCTTTGTTTTGCAACAGGCAATGTTTTTGCGCAATGCCAAGTTCCCTTTTTTTTATTTCAATATCAACAAATGGGCTCTTTGACACAGTTACTTTTCAAACATATAATCTATTTTTTTTTTTCATAATTAATCTTGAACAACATATTTTCCCTACATATAACACCACCCTAGGCTCCTCTACAAAAACTATAATGGCATTTATTGTACATTTCAGAGTCCAGGGCAATTAAATCAATCTGAATTATAGTAATTTTTTTTGATATTAAAGAATACCTTCCAAACCTTCAACAATGTGAGAATAAGCAATTGCACAATTAAAACCATTTCTTAAAGTCAGACTTTTACTGAACTAATCAAAATACCCCAGCTATAAGTTAAAATGTTACTCTTAGGCCGTATACAAACAATCAAATTTGTCCGCTGAAACTGGTCCGATGGACCGTTTCAGCAGACAAATCCGATTGTGTGTATGGGCTAGCGGACATGTTTGTCCAGCGGACAAATTTCAAAGCATGCTTTAAAATTTGGCCGCCGGAGACATGTCCGTCGGATATGTCCGCTGGTTAGTACACTAACCAGTGGACATATCTGCCTGCACATGCATCGAATGGATTCGATGCATGCGTGGAAGTTTTTCACTTCCTGGTTCAGTGACGTGGCGGCGTCACCGTCACCGCCACGTCACCGCGCTGTCTGCCGGCGGGGATTTTGATCCGATGGTGTGAACACGCCATCGGACCAAAATCCGATGAGACATGTCCGCTGCAAGCGGTCCGTCGGACATGTTTGAGCGTACATGTCTCATCGCGTGTACACGGCCCTAAAAATGTGTATTTTGCAATTATCTTAAACTTTTTAATCTACTTAATTATCTAATCAGATTCCTCAAAAGAGGACATTTGGTACCATTTAAATACATGAATTTAGTAGTGACGTCATTAGGGTTGAGTGAACCTAAACTGTAAATTTGCTGTAAGTTCGGGTCCGGTGTTCGGCTATGTAATGGTGCGCTGCAGGGCAGCCAATCACCATTTGTTTTACTTGTGTGAACTAGAAGCCATCACAGCCATGCTTACTAATAGCATGGCTGTGATTGGCCAGTGCAGCATGTGACCCAGCCTCTATATAAGCTAGAGGCACATAGCACAGCTCGTCACTCTGCTTTAGCTAGGGTAGGGAAAGACTGCAGCTGCTGCTCTCAGGGAGAGATTTAGATAGGATTGTCCTGCTTTAGAAATCGAATTACAATACTCAGTGATCTATATAGCATTAGCTACTTTAGGGAAAGGTTACTGATTGTGCTTATAGGGAGAGAATTAGATAGGAGTCAGTCCTATTTTACAAATCAAATTGCAGCAACACTGCATATGTTCCTGTGAGATACTCTGCATATTACACCAGCACTGCATATGTTCCTGTCAGATTCTCTGCATTAGATAATTTAGGGAAAGGTTCCTGATCGTGCTTATAGGGAGAAATATATATAGGAGTCAATCCTACTTCACAAATCAAATTGCAGCAGCACTGCATATGTTCCTGTGAGATACTCTGCATATTACACCAGCACTGCATATGTTCCTGTCAGATACTCTGCATTAGATAATTTAGGGAAAGGTTCCTGATTGTGCTTATAGGGAGAGAATTAGATAGGAGTCAGTCCTGCTTCACAAATCAAAGTGCAGCAGCACTGCATATGTTACTGTCAGATACACCCTTTATATACTTTTCTTCTATTGTGCTATTCACAAAACAACCATTTAGGGAAAAAATATAAATGTTGCAGTGTTTCCTCCAGTGTTTCTCAGTGTTGCCTTCATATCTGTAGGTGTGAGATAAACACTTTAGCTAGTGTTCTTCTATTGTATTAAAAAAAACACCCATTTAGGCCCAAAAAATATATTTTACAATTTTTCCTGTAGTGTTTGCAGTCTTGTCTGCATATCTGTACGTATGAGATACACACTTTACATACTGTTTTCTATTGTGCTATTCAAAAAAACAATTATTTTGGGCAAATAAAAAAAATTTGGTGCGTTTCCTGCATATCTGTTGGTGTGAGATAAACACTTTAGCTAGTGTTCCTCTATTGTTGTTTTCAAAAAACACCCATTTAGGGCAAGATCGTACATTTGAGAAATATGAGGAGAACGTCAAATAAGGGATGTGGCCGCGGTCGTGGTGCTGCTGGTGGAGCTCCTGTTGCAGGGAGAGGATGTGGTCGATCTGTGTCAGTTACACGCACAAGTGAAACACCTTTCTCAGGTCAGGAGCAGAAAAGGAGATAGTAGATTGGGTTGCTGACAGTGCCTCCAGTTCCTTCACATTGTCTCCCAACCAGTCTTGTGCTGAAAGATCGGAGTTGGCACCTGCAGCCGATGACCATCCGTCTTTCACCTCACCCCCTTGCAAATCAGCCAAGCAGTCTGAGCCCCAAATCATGCAGCAGCCTCTTCTGCTCATTGATGTCTCTGTTAGCATGTTTTCCCAGGGCCATCCACCTAGTCCTGCCCAAAAATTGGAAGAGATTGAGTGCACCGATGCCCAACCACTTATGTTTCAAGATGAGTACATGGGGGGACCATCACAGCACGTCTCGGATGATGAAGAAACAAAGTTGCCAACTGCTGCTGCTTTCGCAATTGTGCAGACCGACAAGGAGGGCAGTGGTGAAGATTGGGTGGAAGATGATGTGGTGGACGATGAGGTCCTCGACCCCACATGGAATCAACCTCATGCAGGTGACCCATGTAGTTCGGAGGAAGAGGCGGTGGTCGCACAGAGCCACCAGCACAGCAGAAGAGGGAGCAGGGTTCCAAAGCGGAGCGTCCGTCCCCCTAGACAGTACGCTTGCTACTGCCCAATGCAGCAAGGGACCGAGCACACCAAAGCCAGGTCCAAGGAGTTCCCTAGCGTGGCAGTTCTTCACACAATGTGCTGATGACAAGACACGAGACGCGAGGCATAAACGTTCTCAACCTGAGCACAACCTGCATGACCAGGCATCTAAGTGCAAGGCACGAGCTGCAGTGGAGTAGACACATCAAAAACCAAGAAAGGTCTCTGGATCCTCCTGCTTCCTCTTCTGCTTCAGTCTGGGGCCTCTCGGCCTCTTCATCCACCTCTGTAGTGACAGTGCCACCTGCCACCCCACAATTAGAGGACCGGCAAGCAACACTACCTCCTGGGTCACCAAACGTCTCCACAATGTCCCATGGAAGCATTCAGCTCTCTATCTTCCAAACACTGGAGCAGAAGAGGAAGTACCCCCCTACCCACCCGCGATCCCTGGCCCTGAATGCCAGCATTTCAAAATTTCTGGCCTTTGAAATGCTGTCATTCCGTCTGGTGGAGATGCAGAGTTTTAAAAAACTGATGGCATTGGCTGTCCCACAGTACGCCGTGCCCAGCCGCCACTACTTTTCCAGGCGAGCCATCCCTTCCCTGCACAACCAAGTGGGGGACAAAATCAGGTGTGCACTGCGCAACACCATCTGTGCCAAGGTCCATCTAACTATGGATACGTTGACCAGTAAGCGCGGTCAGGGATGTTATATCTCCCTAACAGCACACTGGGTAAATGCAGTGGTGGCTGGGCCTGAGGCGGATAGCAGTTTGACGCATGTCCTTCCACCACCGAGGATTGCAGGGTGCCTCAGTTTGCCTCCTGTTGCTAACTCCTCCTACTCTGCACCTCATCCTCTACCGCCTCCTCATCCAGTCAGCGTAACACATTTACCACCAACTTCAGCACAGCCATGGGTAAATGCCAGCAGGCAGTTTTAAAACGTTCCTGTTTGTGGGAAAAACCCCACACCGTGCAGGAGTTGTGGAGGGACATGGAACAACAGACCGATGAGTGGTTGGCATCAGTGAGCCTCAAGCCGGGCCTGGTGGTGTGCGATAATGGGCAAAATCTCTTAGCAGCTCTGGGCCTAGCCGGTTTGACGTACATCCCTTGCCTGATGCATGTGCCGAATTTGGTGGTGCAAAGGTTCCTTAAAACGTACCCTGATATGCCACAGCTGCTGCAGAAAGTGCGGGTTGTCTGTGCGCACTTTAGGCATTCTCACCCTGCTGCTGCTCGCCTAGCAGCGCTGCAGCGTAACTTCGGCCTTCCCGCTTACCGCCTCATATGTGATGTGCCCACAAGGTAGAACTCCACCTTGCACATGCCCTGTGCGAGCAGCAGCAGGTGATAGTGGAGTTTCAGCTGCAGCATGCACGAGTGAGTCGCTCTGCGGAACAGAACCACTTCACCACCAATAACTGGGCTTCCATGCGTGACCTGTGTGCCTTGTTGCGCTGTTTCGAGTACTCCACCAACATGGCCTGTGCCGATGACGCCGTTCTCAGCGTGACTATGTCAGTTCTATGCCTCCTTGAAAAAACTCTTCGGCGATGATGGAAGAGGATGTGGCACAGGGAGGAGGAGGAGGATTGGGATAATTTCCAATGCTTTCAGTGCAGTCATTTACAAATGGCTCTGAGGGTGGGTTCCTGCACCAACAAAGGCCAGGTACACAATTGTCCAGCAAGGGCACAGTTTTGGAGGATGACGATGTGGAGGATGAGGAGGAGGAGATGGAGGAGGAACCATGTTCACAGCAGGGTGGCACCCAGACCAGCTCATGGCCATCACTGATGCATGGCAGGGGAGATACAGAGGACACAGATGATACACCTCCCACAGAGGACAGCTTTTCATTGCCTTTGGGCAGCCTGGCACACATGAGCGATTACATGCTGCAGTGTCTCCGCAACGACCGCCGTGTTAAGCACATTTTAACAGGTGCTGATTACTGGGTGGCCACGCTGCTGGATTACAAGGACAATGTACCGTCCTTAATTCCCTCACTGGAGTGTGATCGCAAGATGCGCGAGTAAAAGCGCACACTGGTAGACGCGCTGCTGGTGGAATTCCCACCTGACAGTGGGGGCACAGTGGAAGCACAAGGCAAAGGCAGAGGAGGAGGAAGAGGTTGCCAACGCATCAGGGGCACCGCCAGCACCTCAGAAGGCAGGGTTAGCATGGCCGAATTGTGGAAAAGCTTTGTCAGCACGCACAACAACAAACAGCACCACCAGCTGATATGGAATGTTTTAGCAGGAGGCAGCATTTCAGCAACATGGTGGAGCAGTATGTGTGCACACGCCTACACGTACTGAATGACGGGTCTGCCCACTAAACTTCTGGGTCTCCAAATTGGGCACATGGCCTGAGCTTGCCCTTTATGTCTTGAAGATGCTGGCCTGCCCTGCAGCAAGTGTATTATCTGAACGTGTATTTAGCACGGCAGGGGGCGTTATCACAGACAAGCACAGCCGCCTTTCCAGAGCCAATGTGGACAAGCTCACGTTCATTAAAATGAACCAGGCATGGATCCCACAGGACTTGTTTGTACCCTGTGCAGAATAGACATGTATACCAGCCATTCTTGTATTTCTGATCTTTCTAGGGTTGACACCTCATCCCTTTAAAAGCGAAAACATATTAATTACACAGGTTCTCTGGCTGATTAAGATGCTAATTAAACTCACTTGGTGCCTTATCGACATTAAATTAGCCCCAGAACCTGTGTAATTACTATGTGTTTCGGGTTTAAAGGGATGAGGTGGCAACCCTAGATCTTTCTCACTCTTTTGGGGTTTACCCTAATTTAAAATATATAAAAAATTAAAAACCAAAAGCTGTGTTGGCTACCTCATCCTCCTCCACCGCCGCTTCCACCTACACCGCCACATCCACCGCCACCTCAACCTCCTACTTCATATGGACCTCGTCCTTCTAGTTTTTTTTTAAATGTTATTTTAAGTTTTTTAAGTTTTTTCCCTATCCACATTTATTTTCAGAGTACTTGACATGATCTTACCGACATTTTGCTGCCATTTTCAGCCCTCTAGCCCTTTCCCTTGTTTTTTAGAGACATTTTAGTAGTCAAAAGTCCGGGTCCCCATTGACTTCAGACTTTTTTCCGAAGTTCGGCGCCGAACCCGTCAAAGCCGAACATCCAGGTGTCCACTCAACTCTAGACATCATGTTCTCCATATGATTCTAATTAACAGTGCATTGGGCATGGGCTTAATAATAATATACATTCCATGAACATACTAACAGTAGTTGCAACCTTTCAACAATAAACATGTAAAAAATAAAAAATACTTCAAATCTATACATATAACTTAAAGCGGATCTCCACTCTAAAGTGAAGATCCCCTGATCGGAACCCTCCCCCCCTCCGGCGTCACATTTGACACCTTTCAGGGGGAGGGGGGTGCAGATACCTGTCTAAAGACAGGTATCCGCACCCACTTCCGGCCCGCAGTCTCGGGCAAAAGACGGGCTTTTCCCGTCGTGTGCTGGGAACTCTCGGCTCCCAGCACACAGCGGGAGCCAATCGCCGGGCGCAGCGCGACTCGCGCATGCGCCGTAGGGAACCGGGCAGTGAAGCCGCAGCGCTTCACTTCCTGGTTCCCTCACCGTGGATGGAGGGGGGAGCAGCAGGGTGACGAGCGATCGCTCGTCCTCTGCTACGGACGCCGCTGGACTCCAGGACAGGTAAGTGTCCTAATATTAAAAGTCAGCAGCTGCAGTATTTGTTGCTGCTGGCTTTTAATATTTTTTTGAGGTGAACCATCCGCTTTAAACTAAACCTTTAAAAAAAGGGGTGTAATTTGGGACTTTAAATGAGGTAGCAAGTATACCACCTCCATCCCTGGTTGTTTGTTTGTTTGTTTGTTTGTTTTTTATTTCTTAATTACTCGCTTTACAACAAATTTAATGGTTTCGTTGCGAGGCCATCAGAAACAAAATCAACATAGTTCAGACATATAGGTACACAAAAAACATAGAAAATGTAAAACATGATTGAAGGAGGAAAAAAATTTGTCACATTGAGTCCATTAATATACATTTAGGTTAATTAACTTTTCATTCATCTAGGGCATCCATATCTAAAATAGTTCATTTTTAGAGTTAGATTACAAAATTCACATACCAAATATCACTGACTACATTTTTCTATATACAGTACTCAATCAAACTACATAATCTAATCAGATCCAGGGTTGCGTAGGTGACCTTTCATCATTTTTTTGAATTGGTTAAAAGTTTTTGCCCTTCTAATATCAATCGGCAGAGCATTCCATTGCACCGCCGCTTGGTATGAGAATGAGCGACCACCAATTCGGATATTTTTTATTTTTGGGATGTTTACGCGATAATATCCATCTTCGCGTAACTGTCGCGTTGGAACATGTTTGACAACCTTATCCATTATATATTTTGGCGTCATAGCATTAAATGTTTTATACATTAAACATGATATTTTTAATTTAATGCGTTTATCGACAGTTAACCACCCCAGACTGTTTAATTGTTCTGATGTTGGATCTCTTTTTCTCAGTCCAGTTGCAATACGAACTGCAAAATTTTGTAATTTTTGTAGTTTTTGTATATATGTTCCCGGGATGCCCACTAGAAGTGCATTACCATAGTCTAAATGAGGAAAGACCAGGGCAGCAACAACTTTAGGGCGATCCATAGGAGCTAAATACACAAGGATCCTACGTAGTACTTTTAATTTGTACATAACAGTCTTGGTGACTTGATTAATGTGTGGCAAAAATAGCAGATCCTCATCTATATAAAATCCCAGATTTTTAACCACTTTACTGCAGCCTGGACCATTACCATCCATGTCTTGCCATGGCAGTGTCCAATTTTGAGGTATCTCGCTTACGGAACTCCTGACCACGAGTACCTCAGTTTTTAATTTGTTTAACGCCAGATAGTTTTCTCCCATCCAACGTTCCACTCCTTTTAGGCAATCAGTAAGTTTTTTTGTGGCTGTATCAAGTGATCCCGCTCCCACCCTCAAATAGAGCTGGGTGTCATCAGCGTAATTCTGACACTGCAGACCATGGGACCGAATAAGGGCCAAGAGGGGGCGCACGTAAATGTTAAATATCAACGGGGAAAGGGGGGACCCCTGGGGAACTCCACACTCAACAGGTCGACTTTCGGAGAAGTGGCTCCCCAGGCGTACCCTCTGACTTCTGCCCTCCAAAAAAGATGAAAACCATCTGAGGGCAGTTCCCTTTACATGCGCAACCTCCCGCAGCCGCTGTAAAACGATCCCATGGTCCACAGTGTCAAAAGCCGCCGAGAGGTCCAGCATTACTAGGATGGAATCTTGGTTGTTATCTTTAGCCATCAGCAAGGAATCCGTGACATCGATTAATGTAGTCTCGGTTCCGTGCCGTGGTCTAAAGCCAGATTGTTTCACATCCAGCAATGCCTGCTCCTCGACAAACTGTTGAAGCTGGGTGCGTGCATCACCTTCATAGAGTCTAGCCAGATAATGTAGGCCTGCTATAGGTCGATGGTTATTTTTATCGTTTATATCACCCTCTCTCTTCTTGACTACCGGAGTAATCAATGATGATTTAAACATAGTAGGATATGAGCCTTCTAGATATGAAGTATTGAATAGGTCAGCCAAGACCAATGCTATTTCTTCACTGCATGCTTTTATCAGTTTGCCTGGGCAGCAGTCAGTAACAGGAGAGTTAGTATTAGCTGTTCTCATTGCTTTAATGATTTCAGCTGCACTAATTAATTTAAAATCTTGAAACCAAACCTTAATCGGTGGTTCCAAGGATTTTTTATTTATATTGCATTTTTCTTTTGGGTATCTATCCCTTCCTTTCTTTAACTTTGTATGAATATCCGCAATTTTATTATGAAAGTGAGCGGCTAATTCATTTACAAAAATATGGGGGTTAGTAATTTGGAAGTTCAGTACATCAGGTTTAGCCAACTGCTTAACCACCCTAAATAATTCCTTGGATTGGTTTGATGCATCTAATAAGCTTTCAGAAATAAAGGATTTTTTAGCATTATAGATTGATTTTTTATAATTCCGATTATGGAACTTCCATTGATTTTTATCGTAATTGGAATTTGTCTTCCTCCATTGTCTTTCTAATGCTCGTCCACGTTTTTTCATTATGTTAAGTGCTTCATTAAACCATTTATTTTGTTTCTTGATTTCGTTTTTAATTTTTTTGTCCTTTAATGGAGCAACTTGCTCCAAATTGGTTTCAAGCCACTTATCAATAATTGTCATCTTTTGGTCAACATTCAATTTAGTTAGATTAGGTTGAGTAGTGTGTAGTAACTGCTTAAATTTTTCTATAGGAAAATTTACATATGATCTAACTTTAATGGTTTGATTGCTTTGTTTACTATCAGAAATACCATTATCATCTAGATGAATTTCAAACAAGACTGCCTTGTGGTCTGACCACAGTACTTCAAGTACATCACTAAATACAACAGTGATGTCTTTGAAGAACACCCCATCCAGGGTATGTCCCTTTATGTGGGTGTTTGGTGTAATCAGTCTTGTCATCTCTAGTGCTTCGCAGGTATCCAATAATAAACGTGAATTTGGTTTGGTAGGTTCCTCCAACCAAACATTGAAGTCACCCACCAAAATCAATGGCTGGGATCTAGTAGCTAATTCCATTATATTAGTAATCAAACTTTTAAGTCCAGTTTCAATTTTATTAGGTGGAATATAGACCGTAGCTATATTCATCACAGATTTTGTATTAATCATCATTTGTGTCAATAAGAACTCACAGCCTTGTTGATTAAATTCCAGTAATTTCTTTATTTTAAATTTTAGAATTATATATAATGGCCGTGCCCCCCCCTTTTCCTCTCCCCCGCAATTGATAATGTATCTCATAATTATCGGGGATAGCATCAGATAAACAATTAAGATTATGTAACTGTAACCATGTTTCAGTTACCATAGTAATGTGAATATTATTTTGCTCAATAAACTCTCGTAATTCCCTAGCATGAGCAACTATAGAACGTACATTAATCAATACAGCTCTAATTTCTATTTCGTATATCTTATTTTTATTTTTGGGTAGTATTTTATTTTGATTTTGTATTTCATTAGTATTAATTTTAACGTCCCTATTGCTACCTTTATCATTTTTCTCAATTGTATTATTAATGATAGCTTCAATGGACCTTTGATCAAGTGATCCATTGCGGCCATCATTTAGTAACAGTAATTCCCTCCGTGTATAATAAAATTGTGTCATTTTAAAACAGTTTAAAAATCAAACACTTATTACAAATACTTAAAAAATAGCTAAAATACCCATATGTCCCTCTTTAACAAATATTAGTATTCTTTAAAACAGATTATATTTAAATTATTTCCGTATCTTACCTAACAATCGTTAGTGCCTCCCCGACCTCCTCAGCCTCCCGCGGACGCCCGCAGACGCCGCACCCTTATGTCGCGCCCTTCGGTCGCGCCAGAGGGCGCGCCCGCCCGCGAGCGCCCGCTGCCGCGAGCGCCGCTCACAGCTTTTATGTGGTCTCTCACCTGGCCCTAATTACGGTGGCCACGCCCCCAACGCTCTGCCCAGTGCTAAGGGTGCCGCCCACAACTCCTCCCCCAAGATGGCCGCCGGGGAGTGTGTGCCGCTCGCTCAGAAGATACAGCGAAACAGGGGCAAGCAGGGAGAAAGTCTCACATACAGCAGCAGTAGATGTCAGATACAGATGATGGCAAGTACAGATGATGGCAATGTCAGGTACAGATGATGGCAATGTCAGGTACAGATGATGGCAATGTCAAGTACAGATGATGGCAATGTCCAGGTGAGGCGCCGCTCACAGCTTTTATGTGGTCTCTCACCTGGCCCTAATTACGGTGGCCACGCCCCCAACGCTCTGCCCAGTGCTAAGGGTGCCGCCCACAACTCCTCCCCCAAGATGGCCGCCGGGGAGTGTGTGCCGCTCGCTCAGAAGATACAGCGAAACAGGGGCAAGCAGGGAGAAAGTCTCACATACAGCAGCAGTAGATGTCAGATACAGATGATGGCAAGTACAGATGATGGCAATGTCAGGTACAGATGATGGCAATGTCAGGTACAGATGATGGCAATGTCAAGTACAGATGATGGCAATGTCCAGGTGAGGCGCCGCTCACAGCTTTTATGTGGTCTCTCACCTGGCCCTAATTACGGTGGCCACGCCCCCAACGCTCTGCCCAGTGCTAAGGGTGCCGCCCACAACTCCTCCCCCAAGATGGCCGCCGGGGAGTGTGTGCCGCTCGCTCAGAAGATACAGCGAAACAGGGGCAAGCAGGGAGAAAGTCTCACATACAGCAGCAGTAGATGTCAGATACAGATGATGGCAAGTACAGATGATGGCAATGTCAGGTACAGATGATGGCAATGTCAGGTACAGATGATGGCAATGTCAAGTACAGATGATGGCAATGTCCAGGTGAGGCGCCGCTCACAGCTTTTATGTGGTCTCTCACCTGGCCCTAATTACGGTGGCCACGCCCCAACGCTCTGCCCAGTGCTAAGGGTGCCGCCCACAACTCCTCCCCCAAGATGCCGCCGGGAGTGTGTGCCGCTCGCTCAGAAGATACAGCGAAACAGGGGCAAGCAGGAGAAAGTCTCACATACAGCAGCAGTAGATGTCAGATACAGATGATGGCAAGTACAATGATGGCAATGTCAGGTACAGATGATGGCAATGTCAGGTACAGATGATGGCAATGTCAAGTACAGATGATGGCAATGTCCAGGTGAGGCGCCGCTCACAGCTTTTATGTGGTCTCTCACCTGGCCCTAATTACGGTGGCCACGCCCCCAACGCTCTGCCCGTGCAAGGGCCGCCCACAACTCCTCCCCCAATGGCCGCCGGGAGTGTGTGCCGCTCGCTCAAAGATACAGCGAAACAGGGGCAAGCAGGGAGAAAGTCTCACATACAGCAGCAGTAGATGTCAGATACAGATGATGGCAAGTACAGATGATGGCAATGTCAGGTACAGATGATGGCAATGTCAGGTACAGATGATGCAATGTCAAGTACAGATGATGGCAATGTCCAGTGAGCGCCGCTCACAGCTTTTATGTGGTCTCTCACCTGGCCCTAATTACGGTGGCCACGCCCCCAACGCTCTGCCCAGTGCTAAGGGTGCCGCCCACAACTCCTCCCCCAAGATGGCCGCCGGGGAGTGTGTGCCGCTCGCTCAGAAGATACAGCGAAACAGGGGCAAGCAGGGAGAAAGTCTCACATACAGCAGCAGTAGATGTCAGATACAGATGATGGCAAGTACAGATGATGGCAATGTCAGGTACAGATGATGGCAATGTCAGGTACAGATGATGGCAATGTCAAGTACAGATGATGGCAATGTCCAGGTGAGGCGCCGCTCACAGCTTTTATGTGGTCTCTCACCTGGCCCTAATTACGGTGGCCACGCCCCCAACGCTCTGCCCAGTGCTAAGGGTGCCGCCCACAACTCCTCCCCCAAGATGGCCGCCGGGGAGTGTGTGCCGCTCGCTCAGAAGATACAGCGAAACAGGGGCAAGCAGGGAGAAAGTCTCACATACAGCAGCAGTAGATGTCAGATACAGATGATGGCAAGTACAGATGATGGCAATGTCAGGTACAGATGATGGCAATGTCAGGTACAGATGATGGCAATGTCAAGTACAGATGATGGCAATGTCCAGGTGAGGCGCCGCTCACAGCTTTTATGTGGTCTCTCACCTGGCCCTAATTACGGTGGCCACGCCCCCAACGCTCTGCCCAGTGCTAAGGGTGCCGCCCACAACTCCTCCCCCAAGATGGCCGCCGGGGAGTGTGTGCCGCTCGCTCAGAAGATACAGCGAAACAGGGGCAAGCAGGGAGAAAGTCTCACATACAGCAGCAGTAGATGTCAGATACAGATGATGGCAAGTACAGATGATGGCAATGTCAGGTACAGATGATGGCAATGTCAGGTACAGATGATGGCAATGTCCAGGTGAGGCGCCCGCTCACAGCTTTTATGTGGTCTCTCACCTGGCCCTAATTACGGTGGCCACGCCCCCAACGCTCTGCCCAGTGCTAAGGGTGCCGCCCACAACTCCTCCCCCAAGATGGCCGCCGGGGAGTGTGTGCCGCTCGCTCAGAAGATACAGCGAAACAGGGGCAAGCAGGGAGAAAGTCTCACATACAGCAGCAGTAGATGTCAGATACAGATGATGGCAAGTACAGATGATGGCAATGTCAGGTACAGATGATGGCAGTGTCAGGTACAGATGATGGCAATGTCAAGTACAGATGATGGCAATGTCCAGGTGAGGCGCCGCTCACAGCTTTTATGTGGTCTCTCACCTGGCCCTAATTACGGTGGCCACGCGCCCCAACGCTCTGCCCAGTGCTAAGGGTGCCGCCCACAACTCCTCCCCCAAGATGGCCGCCGGGAGTGTGTGCCGCTCGCTCAGAAGATACAGCGAAACAGGGGCAAGCAGGGAGAAAGTCTCACATACAGCAGCAGTAGATGTCAGATACAGATGATGGCAAGTACAGATGATGGCAATGTCAGGTACAGATGATGGCAATGTCAGGTACAGATGATGGCAATGTCAAGTACAGATGGTTGTGTAATAAAAAAAGAGGGGGCGGGACTTTGAATGAAGCGTGTGCAGGGATAAAAAAATTTTGGATAGGGGGAGAAATAATAAAACTGGAATAAGTTATATGTTATTAACCACTTGACCACTGGGCACTTAAACCCCCTTAATAACCAGACCAATTTTCAGCTTTCGGTGCTCTCACAGTTTGAATGGCAATAACTCAGTCATACAACACTCTAACCAAATGAAATTTTTGTCCTTTTTTTCCCACAAATAGAGCTTTCTTTTGGTGGTATTTGATCACCTCTGCGGTTTTTATTTTTTTCGCTATAAATGAAAAAAAACGTAAATTTTGTAAAAAAATGATTTTTTCTTCATTTCTATTATAAAATTTTGCAAAAAAGTAATTTTTCTTCATAAATTTGGCCTAAAATGTATACTGCTACATATCTTTGGTAACAAAAAAAAAAAATTGGATAATATTTAGTCTGGGTGAAAGTTATGGGGTCTACAAGCTATGGTACCAATTACTGAAAATTGATCAATTTGATCACATCTGATGTACTGACAGCCTCTCTCATTTCTTAAGACCCTAACATGCCAGAAAAGTACAAATACCCCCCAAATGACCCCTTTTTGGAAAGAAGACATTCCAAGGTATTTAGAAAGAGGCATCGTGAGTTTTTTGAAGTTGTCATTTTTTCCCCACAATTCTTTGCAAAATCAAGATTTTTTTATTTTAATTTTTTTTCCACAAAATGTTCATATTATTAGGTTATTTCTCACACACAGCATATGCATACCACAAATTACACCCCAAAACACATTCTGCTATTCCTCCCGAGTATGGCGATACCCCATGTGCAAGACTTTTACACAGCGTGGCCACATACAGAGGCCCAACATGCAGGGAGCACCATCAGGCGTTCTGGAACACCCAGACCAATTCTGACATTTCTCTCCTATATGGAAAAATCATCATTTATTTGCTAGAAAATTACATAGAACCCCAAAACATTATATATGCTTTTTTAGCAAAGACCCTAGAGAATACAATGGCGGCCGTTACAACTTTTTATCTCGCATTGTATTTGCACAGCAATTTTTCGAACGCGTTTTTTTTGGAAACAAAACAGTTTTGTGCTTAAAAAAAAAAAAACAGTAAAGTTAGCCCAATGTTTTTGCATAATATGAAAGATGAAGTTACGCCGAGTAAATAGATACCCAACATGTCACCCTTCAATATTGCACACGCTTGTGGAATGGCGCCAAACTACGCGACTTAAAAATCCCCATAGGCGACGCTTTAAATGTTTTTCCTGGTTACATCTTTTTAGTTGGAGAGGAGGTCTAGGCCAAAATTATTGCTCTCGCTCTAACGTTCGCAGCGATACCTCACATGTGTGGTTTGAACACCGTTTTCATATGTGGGCGGGACTTACGTGTGCGGTCGCGTCTGTATACGAGCACACGGGTACAGGGGCGCTGTAATTTTTTTTTTATTTTTTTATTGTTCATTTTACTTTATTTATTTTAGTTTGACACCTTTTTCCCCAAAAATAAATGTTTTGGTTACTTTTATTCCTATTACAAGGAATGTAAACATCCCTTGTAATAGGAATATAGCATGACAGGTCCTCTTTACAGTGAGATATGGGGTCAATAAGACCCCACATCTCCCCTCTAGGCTGGGAAGCCTGAAAAAAAAACGATTGCAGAGTATTGCGCGGGGAGTATTGCGCGGGGAGTATTGCGCGGGGGTACTGCAGAGTATTGTTCGGGGGTATTGCAGAGTATTGTGCGGGAGTATTGTGCGGGAGTATTGTGCGGGAGTATTGTGCGGGAGTATTGTGCGGGAGTATTGCAGATTATTGCAGAGTATTGGGGGGTACTGCAGAGTATTGGGGGGTACTGCGGAGTATTGGGGGGTACTGCGGGGTATGCACAGTATTGCGTGGTATGCAGAGTATTGCGGGGTACTGCGGAGTATTGCGGGGTACTGCGGAGTATTGCGGGGTACTGCGGGGTACTGCGGGGTATTGCGGGGTATTGCGGGTACTGCGGGGTATTGCGGAGTATTGAGGGGTATTGCAGAGTATTGAGGGGTATGCAGAGTATTGGGGGGTACTGCGGAGTATTGCGGGGTACTGCGGAGTACTGCGGGGTACTGCGGGGTACTGCGGGTATTGCGGGTACTGCGGGGTATTGCGGGGTATTGCGGGGTACTGCGGGGTATTGCAGAGTACTGCGGGGTATTGCGGAGTATTGAGGGGTATTGCAGAGTATTGAGGGGTATGCAGAGTATTGGGGGTACTGCGGAGTATTGGGGGGTACTGCGCGAGTATTGGGGGGTATGCAGAGTATTGAGGGGTATGCAGAGTATTGAGGGGTATGCAGAGTATTGAGGGGTATGCAGAGTATTGGGGGGTATGCAGAGTATTGGGGGGTATGCAGAGTATTGTGGGGGGTATGCAGAGTTTTGCGCAGGGAAGGAAGGAGTTAATGCAGGGATGGCTGAGCAGGGATGGATGGATCTGTGACTGCAATAGTCACAGATCCATCCCACACTGCTGCAGCCATCCGCGCTCTCCTCTCACGCTGTACCGATCGGTACAGCGAGAGGAGGGAAGAACCGGCGTCAGCAAGTGACGCGGTTTGTTTACATGTGATCGCGCCGTCATTGGACGGCGCGATCACGTGGTAAGGAGCCGCCACCATTGGCTCCTTACCGAGATCACTGACGCTGCGGGTCCCGTGGCCCCGCCGAGCGCCGTGACCGCGTGTGCGCGCCCCGCTCGGGCGCGCGGATCTGACGCACGTCAGATTTGTTTACACACGTGGTCGCGCCGTCATTGGACGGCGCGATCACGTGGTAAGGAGCCGCCGCCATTGGCTCCTTACCGCGATCATCGGTGCTGCGGGTCCCGTGGACCCGGTGAGCACCGGTGATCGCGTGTGCGCGCCCGGTTGGGCGCGCACACCTGACTCTAACGGAGGACGTCCATGGACGTCCTGTTAGAGTACAGGACCGCCCTATAGCCGTATTTCGTCTATAGGGCGGTGATTAAGTGGTTAATTTCAAAACTTTCAAATAATGCACCGTCCATGACTATATTACATTATTAAGGAATTAGGTAGACATATATACTTAACAGAAAAAACTGGGGGTGTTTAATACAGGAAAAAGGGGGTATAATTGGGGCTATAAATCAGATGCATTTTTAGACAAACTGTAATACAGGTGAAACAATAAGCATTTCTAACCAGGTTAATCCTTACCACCCAAACAGCAAGCAGGATTGAAATATCTAACTATATGTTAAAAGCAGAGGATTAGTTACAACCTGCACATGCTTCATTCAAAGTCCCGCCCTCTCTCTTTTTATTACACAACCAGGGATGGAGGTGGTATACTGCTAACCTCATTTAAAGTCCCAAATTACCCCCCCCCCCCTGTTTCTAATATGATGAGGGATGAAGCATGTGAGCTGTGGGGCT